>JAMAKT010000086.1:0-151151 GCA_023628415.1 Hypoxylon sp. PDH2405 | reverse complement strand
ATTTATTTAAGTTATTTAATATATATATTTATTATATTTATAATTATATTTATATTTTTTTATATAACTTTTATCGTATATATTAAAATAATAATAATAACTTTAATAATTTTATAAATTTTATAATATAATTAATAAGTTAATAAATTAATAATTATAATTATAATTATAATTTTTTAAAGTTTTTAATTCGAATTATAATAAATATTAATATTTTTAAATAATATTTTTAAATAATTAAAAAAAATACGTATCGTATATATAAAATAATCTTTTACATATATACTTATATTCTAAAATGATTTTAAGATTTAATTAAATTTCAACTCTTTAATATCATTATAAATTCAATAAGTAATTAAGAAAAACATGTTTAAGTGATTACGTTTCTGGTAAATGCATGTTGAGATTCTAGGATAATCTCTAAGATCATTTCAACACCCCACCACGGCGCGCCAATGAAGCCCAAAGAGCAATATATGTAAATCTTCATTGCATATAAGAGTGTTAACCACCATTGACATGATCGGCTATGTTCCTACCATTGAAATGTCACCTTATCTATCTACCTACCTAATATGGTTCTTGATTCCTTGCCGTGTTCGATATTTCCCTACTGAATCTCGAAGTCCTCGACTTTTCTAAGCTATTGTGCCGTCTTGAACGTTTGCTTCGCTGGAATACCCGGGCGGTTGTGATACTCCTTCGGCATCGAGACCCTTCAGATAATCCTCCTTCTCACCAATTTGTTTGCCTCCAGCCTCCCATCTCCGTACCTGCTCTGCGCGTTTCTCAGCACAAAGCTTTTGTAGTGCAGGCCAGTAGACATCGTGGTCGTACTCAAACAGCAGCTCGCCTCCCGGAAACTCCGACCATAGCTGCTCCTTGGGAACGAATTGTGTCATATCTTCGTTGAACTTTAGCTTCTCCCTCGTCAACGGGTCGATAAAAGGTGTAATGAGTTTGAAGAAGCCCGATACAACCCACGGAACTACGGCTCACGTTAGTGATTCCTACCTCATTCGCTAACATGACAGTAGCTTACTGTTGATGATCATTGCCCGCCCGAGTCTCTCGGGATAGTGGGTTTGGAGAATATGTAGGACTTCACGACCTTGGCCGATGCCCGGGGCCGTATTTGAGCGACTTTTGCTCTGCTTGAAGTTAATGAGAAGGCTGAGGGTCTCTTGTTGAGCTGGCATAAGCTCGATGACTCGCTCAAGCATAAAAACAAGATGCTGAACCTGTCGAGGAGACACGTCCGTGTTCTGACGTCCGGGATTTAAGTAATGGCAGGGACGGCATTGCTTGTCGTAGCCCAATATGATTTGTTTTCCAGTTGCATTCTCTGGCCCGACGTGATCTGCGGTCAATTCCTCGACTCCGTAGTCCCTCCGCCACGCTAGGGTTTCTAGCAGGCGTTTTTCTGATTCCTTCTCGTGCCACTTGGTAGCTCTTAGATATCTTAGGAGACACTCCTTCGTGAGCCACATCTTCTCACTGTCAGTCAATGGACCGATCTTTTCCTTAGAGGGAACTTCAGTCCACCCCTTCACTTGCTTCAGAAGCCAGTCATATTTAGATTGATGATCGGTAGTAAGAGCTGGTTTCTCGGGCACGCTACTACTTGCGGTGGGAGTTGGAATCGGCGTCTTGAGTATGCCCATTTCATTTTTCTCCTCGAGAATTGAAGGCTCCGAACTTCTAGACGTTTCTGCTACCTTTGAAGTGGACATTTTAATCTGCAACAAATAATTCAAGACAAGACTGCCAAAGCTGAATTTAAACCAAACGAAAATCAAGAAATCGGGAAATCAAGAGAACCTATAGCGAGCGTCGTTGAGCTACAGGTTAGGTAGTAGTTGCCCTATTATGAATGTTTCTTAAGAGGCGGTGCTGGAGCTCGAATCTAAATTGGACCCTTCATTGGCTTGGCTCATCTAACTACATGTACACTAGCAGCTAGTAGGCAGGTACCTAGGCCAGGGACGCGGGCACGCGGGTCAGGGATATCCGGGTATGCCGCAGGTACGTACTCTGTACCTAGGGACGGTTAAGACCCACCGACATTGAAACGTTCCCCATTAAAAATACAAAGCACTTAACGCGGAACTTCTTTCGACGCGTCTACGTGGGGAAAAAGCGCGTCTTGACTTCCCTATAACACTTGATGTGAGGAAGAACAATTTCAAATTATTGTTTTCTTATTTTTCTATTTTCCCACTCAACGGATTGAGGATCAGAGATACCTCTCATCTAGGGTTCAAGTGCAAATTCAGATTCAGGTTCACTTTCGGCTTCCTTATTCGTACCAATGGCGGAAGTAGACTTGCAGGAGTTAACCGAGCAGTTCGGCGTGCCGAGCAAGGCGCTTGAGCCCGACGTGGTCTCTGAGTTGCAGTCCATTATGCGGATACACTCGCTATCGGTCCAGGATTTGTATTTCAAATGGGAGTCCTACTGCATTAAAATGGATATGGATGGAAATAGTCTGTCCGTGGAAAGTCTACGGGCCCTTAAACGAGATATCCAAGATGCTCTAGAGCGAAGCAATCGGACACACCATGTTCATATCAAGGCAGAGAAGCGCTCTAGCGGAACCCCTCGCAGCGCTGTCAAAAATGCTGGGGATGTCTACGGAATGTAAGCCGCCATATTAACTACATTGACCAGGTCCTCTGGACGGGACTAACACTATGCAGGTTAGAAGGGATGGCTCCTAACACCCCGGCCACAGGAAAGTTGAATAGGAGTGCCCCCAAGAGACGACATCACCTCGAGACTCCTTCCATGGCACGAGTGAAGGGAAATATCCCTAGCAGCTCGCCTGACTACAAGAACTCTCTGCGAATAGAAAACCAATTAGACGCTATGAATACCGTCCCGTAGGTTGTGGTTGATGTTTAGAGTCCTTACAACGCTAAGAGATTACAGAACTTCTTTCAATGACCGTGCCAATCCGGGAGAGATAATAGAGGTCTTAAATGAGCATCTCAAGCCTCCTGAGCCCCCGGCTGCACCTCATGCAGAGTCTCGAATTAAGCTGAACGCAGCGTCGGATCTGAGGAAGTTAAGTTATAAAACGCTAGCGATGAAGTCCTCAGAAGCATCCGAGATTCTAGACGACCGGATAGACGAATTCTTAGGTCTCGTGAGGGACTATAAAAATATAGATGAGAGTGAATTTGGTAGTGCGGCTAGTCAAAGTACGACTGAAATTGTCGCCGTGGGCCGAATTGCGTCGGACTCTTCAGAAGGCAAACTAAACCCAGCGTCTCTTGTCTTAGAGACTTCGAGGCGAACCGGGGGAGGCCGAAGGATTCCCTTAAATCTGCAAAAGCTTAATGGTTGCTATCAGTTTTTCCCGGGACAGATTGTTGCATTCAGGGGTATAAATTCGTCCGGCAATGAGTTCGTCGTTAAAGAAGTACTAGAAATACCCTTGCTACCTAACGCTGCATCCACACCAATGGCCATCGAGGCACACCGGGAAAGACTTCGGGGCAGTCCAGATGCAATGGAATCGGACGATGAACCAGCACCATTAAATGTGATCATTGGCTCGGGCCCTTATTCGGCTGACGACAACCTCGACTTCGAGCCTCTGCACGCTCTTTGTAGCCAAGCAGCAGATACATACGCCGATGCGTTGATCTTAACAGGGCCATTCATCGACGTCGACCACCCCCTAATTGCCTCAGGAGATTTCGATCTCCCGGAGGACGCGGGCGTCGACCCCGATACCGCAACTATGTCCACCGTTTTCAAGTACATGATTTCTCCAGCCTTCAATCGGCTTGTTGCATCGAATCCTACCATCACCATCCTGCTAGTACCATCAGTAAGGGATGTCGTCGACAAGCATGTATCCTGGCCGCAAGATATTATCGTCAGAAAAGATCTAGGGCTGCCCAAAGCTGTGCGCATAGTCGGGAATCCCATGACACTATTTATCAACGAGATGTTGCTGGGAATCTCGTCCCAGGATATCCTTTGGAATTTGCACCACGAGGAGCTTGTCGGCGGTCGGACCGCGGACCCCCTCATATTTTCGAGAGCTCCTAGATACTTGATCGAGCAGCGGCATTTCTTTCCCATATTCCCCCCGGTAGATCGGCAAAAGTTGCCAAAAGTAGGCACGGCAGATGGTCTACCCACTGGTGCTATGCTTGACACGAGTTATTTAAAACTCGGCGAGATGATGAACGTAAGACCCGATGTCATGATTCTGCCGAGTGCTCTGCCTCCATTCGCAAAGGTAAGGAAGACCTAAACATCTCCTATACATGTCTGATTCATTCGTTAACACATGCCAGGTCGTGGAGAGTGTCCTGGTTATCAACCCGGGCTTCCTCTCGAAAAGGAGAGGCGCTGGCACATATGCTCGGATGACGCTGTTCCCACCAAAGATGAAAGATCAAGAGTTGAGCAATAGTGGTATGGTACTTCATAAGATCTTTGAAAGGGCTCGAGTAGAAATCACAAGGATATAGTTTGGCCGTAGAATTGCTGGTATTGAATTCAATTATAGGTACCAAGTGAAAGGGGCATATACAATTAGCCTGTTATCCATGAGCCACCATGAATGTACGCATTGATAGTCAAAGGTTCGTCTACTCAGACTCTATTCTCCGCCTCTTGTCACTTTCATAACGACCGGTATCCCTTGACGAGTCCCTCTTCCTACGGTAACCGTAGTCATCTCGATCGAGTCTCCTAGGAGACCTGGATCTGGATCTGGACCTGTCTTTTTGACGCTTATAGTCATCCCTCGGGCGGTAGCTATCCCGATCCCGATCCCGCTCTCGGTATCTATTCGCATCCCTCCCTCGGTCCGGATTCCTAGGGCCTTCCGGCGCTCCAGGGACAAGTCTCTTTCTCTCGCCGATGGGTACCGCATTGGCTCCTCCCGGCCCTGACGCTTCTCTAGCGCGATCAGATTTGAACCTCTCGTCTATATTATACCGGTCAAATTCTTTTCCTGCTCTCGTGTCACGAATATCCCCCCATCGACCTGTGTCTTCGGATTTGAGATCCTTGTACTTAGTAGCGCCCTTCTTCCCCAACTTCGTCATGTCGCGCATCTGTAGCGCTTTTGGAAGTAATTCGCGATTCCTAACGTCGTCGGTAAATCGGGAGCCCATAATATCTCGGTTGGCTAGACCCTCGGCCTCTGCCTCGTCCCGGTAGAATGCGCCTTTGTGGAAGTATTTTTGCATGTACGACATCTTTCCCTTGGCGTCTTTCTCCTCCTTCTGCTTAGCTAGGAAAGCCTCATCCTCCGCTTTCCGTTCCTCTTCCGTCAAGTTCCTTCGGCGCTCAACCTCTTCTCGCTCTTTCTCGCGAGCCTCGATTGCCTCGCGCTCTCGTTTGATGCGTTTGAGCTCGCGCAACTTCCACGCTGCGTACTCAGCCTCAGGATCTACATCATCTTCGGTATCAACGTCCTCGTCCTCGTCTATAGTGTCGTTCCAGTGCCCCTTCTTGGTCGCGTTGGTCGCCGCGGCTTTGCGCATTTGCTCTTCGACCATCTCATCCATAGCCTTCTTCCTTTCGGCTTCTTCCTCAGCGCGTCTGGCGACTTCGTCCTGCTCCCTGGCGGATTGTATGTTCCCGCTCCGTTGGTTTTTTGGCACGAACTTGGGTTTTAACATTAGCCGCCGAGGAGGTTCTTCCTCACTGCTTTCTTCTCCCTCGTCCTCATCTTCGCCGCTTCCATCTTCACTCTCCTCTTCATCCTCACTTTCTTCCGTAACGAAACCCTCCTCGGCAGCTAGACGGGCTGCTTTCGCGGCCTCAAGACGTCTCGTTTCAGCCTCTTGCTCTTCCCTTCGGCGTTCATCGAGGTTGACCCTGCTAAGATTGCTGATAATTTTACCTGCACTGGGTACCTTTGGAGGTGGCACAATCTTGCGCTGGGTCTGCTTTTGTTGCTCGGTTTCGCCGTCGCTGGTTTCTGAGTCGGATTCAGATGACGATGACGCGCCTGTTGGCTTGCCGGCACGGTACCGCGACGGCCGCACGGGGTTTGCTGTCATGCGTTTTGACTGCATTGGGGGTGGCATTGTGGAGGGGAAGACTGGGGCGCTTTTGATGACGAAGATGGCAATTTGTATGTACGTAGGAAAGAGACTTCAAATTGGGAGCTACATTGTACATAGAGCCATCGAACAGGCAGACAAGGGCGATCTCGACGGAGTATAAGTGGACCCGACATGCTTGCTTTATCGATAACGATAAGCCTTTTCGGGTGGGGTCTTCGGAGTTAAATTTCCAATGATACAAGGGCTGCACAGGATATAATTCTAAACATTCAGAAAAGGGTGCTCTGCGGTTGTGACTGACATCTTTTTCATGGGTTTACTATGAGGTAGGTAGGTGGTACGAAATGGAGAGATTTCGTATTTGAGCTAGGTATCATTATCATATACCCCTCCTACGCCTATAACGCCTAAATGCCGGGCTGTTTGTGCCGAATCTTGGAAATCATAAGATTCCATCGTCTTGTTCTTCATCCGTTGCTTCTTGTAAGGGAACCCTGCCTGTAGATGCAGCGCCTTCGGTGGCCTTTTCCATCTGTGCATCGTTCATCTCTTCATCTAACTCCGACTCTTCCTGATCGTCTTCGCCATTCGACTCTGCTCGGGATGTCTTCTTGTTCGCGGGTATCTGGTTGTTAACTTCGTCCCAAGTCTTCCTACGTGTCTGGATCGTCCGAGCTTGCCCTTTACTTTTCGCAATCTTCTGTTCCGTTCTCTCCATTATCGCAGCAGCACGATCCTGCCATTTTTCATGTCTCCTCCGTGCTTTCGAGCTCATATTCCTGCTCTTCTTCGTCTTCTTCGTAACGCCTGCTTCCTGGTGTATGGCAAGCACGGAAGGGCGATAGTCAACTGACTCAGCAGGAGGCTGAATATTTTTCAGCGACTTGTCGGTATCGATGCTTGGAGAGGTAGCGCGCCTTGCAGCTCTCGAGTGAATCGAAGGAGCTTTAAATAATATATTGTTGGTCATTGAGATCGTGAGCCAAGAGGACATGGTAGGTGTAGAATTGCGTACCTTTCTTCTTCTTGGCGATCGCACCTTTGGCCATGATTGCTGTATTTT
The DNA here is from genome assembly GCA_023628415.1 of Hypoxylon sp. PDH2405. Classification (NCBI taxonomy): domain Eukaryota; kingdom Fungi; phylum Ascomycota; class Sordariomycetes; order Xylariales; family Hypoxylaceae; genus Hypoxylon; species Hypoxylon sp. PDH2405. Next base: position 144,044 of record JAMAKT010000086.1, on the reverse strand, counting down.
GCAATTCGTGCACTATTTATTGTTGATGAATTATGTATCCATGGATGTATGTACGAATTATTTAAGTGAGGCCTGGGCCAGGATGCCTACATGTACATCAGGTTACATGTATTTTCGAAAATTTGCCCCGCAGGGAATTATTTGATAACGTCTTCTCTCTTAGCTTCCATGTTGATAAGATACACAATGCTGACTGACCATGCAAGGGGGCCACCCGTTGAGGCAGCTAGGCCAGCAAATGACAGTCAGGAATGAACCTAAAAATCAGGTACGGAATAGTGTACGTATTATGTAATTGGATACCTTGGATTCATATTCTCATTCTGCTACCCACTAAAAATAAACCTGTCGCATCAGCCCTGCTTCGGGTTGGCTGGTTGGTCTTCCATTTGCTCTTCCCTCGAATTAAGAAACCCCAATAAACTCTCCGTCCTCAAAGCAGTTGCTTTGAAACACCTACATTGTGTTGCCAGTAGGTGTACAAAAGCAGAAAAGCAGAAAGACTATGAGAGAAACTTCGACGACTTCTCTTTGCCATGGCGACCTTTCATGTTCGCATTTATTTTGATACTTAAGAAGCTCCATCTTGCGATAACCTACATGTAGCTTGAAAACACCAGGATGCACTCTCATCACCTCGAACCACAAATCGACCGTCCCGGCAACTCTTGTTCTTCCTCCGCCCAAGGCGCATTACTAGACCGGCTACAGCAACCGAGCGTCGTCGTGCCCTTACTCCTCCTTCTATTCACCATCTTCTACCAGTCCCTACATTCATCGCCTTTCTCCAGACCTCGACATCCTGGAGAGCTCCTTTGGGACTTGACAATAGCCATCACCCCTACGACTATACTCTATGCACTCGACACCTGGCTCCATCCACCGACATCCGCGATCCCCAAGTCCATACTACCGACGCGGTCTCGATCGTACGCTGCCAAGAGCGAACTTCTTAGAAGGATACTTGGGATGGACGGGTCAAGCGGCATCATAACATCTGTTGCCGATGCCGGCAGAAGAAGCCTTTCTAGTCTGTCAACCAGCACATTCGTCAAGACTAATACCGATCAGCCTCCCGGTTTAGGAAACTACGATAATTCCTGCTTCCAAAATAGCATCCTTCAGGGTCTATCATCCCTAAAACCATTCCCGTCGTATCTTGCAAAAGGTCTAGAACAAGACAGGCCCGAGGGCGATGGAGAGTCGGGCTCGGCGAGTTCGTTGCGGGATCTCATATCGAAGTTAACGGATGCCGGTTACAACGGAAAGACCTTGTGGACACCGAAGAGGTTAAAGTCCCTAGACACGTGGCAGCAACAGGATGCGCAAGAATATTTTTCCAAAATTCTAGACGAGGTTGAAAAAGAGATCGCGAGAGCAGCTAAATCTCAGAACCGTTCATCTGGGTTTGAAACAGTTACCGTGAGGGACGATACCGAAGACAGCCAACATAGTGATGACAGTGGCTACCAGTCTCTACCGGCAATTTCTAAAGCCGTATCAGACGCTAGAGTTTTGAGAAATCCCCTAGAAGGTCTGATAGCCCAACGAGTCGCGTGTGTTCAGTGTGGACACTCCGATGGACTTTCTATGACCCCGTTCAACTGTCTTACCCTCAATCTTGGGCTTGAGCAAACGGGGCATGATCTCTATGAACGATTGGATTCCTACACCGATCTTGAGACTATCGAGGGAGTTGAGTGCGCCAAATGTACGTTACTAAAGCTTCAAAGGCTGCTCAAGCTCCTTATATCCCGTGAAAGAGAGCATAGCACCCCCGATGCCGGATTGCGAGAACCTATCTCCCGACTGGAGGCTGTCGAACTTGCCCTTGAAGAGGACGACTTTCAAGAGAAAACCTTGAAAGATAAGTGTAAGGTACAGATCCGAGTCAGCTCTACCAAGACTAAGCAGGTCGCCATAGCGCGTCCACCTCAAAGTCTTGCAATCCATATGAACCGATCGGTTTTTGACGAGAACACGGGACATATGTTCAAAAATCTTGCAGCGGTACGGTTTCCGAGAACGCTTGACCTCGGCCCATGGTGCTTAGGAAGCGCCGGAGGACCAGTTCGCTCCATTGATACCGATACAAACTCTTCCGCCCCTTCTGTTGGAGATGAAGAACAGTGGGTAATAGACCCAAAATCTTCAATGGTTTCGGGCGACCGGAAGCCATCCAGGATCAGCGGTCCAATCTACGAATTACGCGCTGTAATAACTCATCAAGGACGGCACGAGAACGGCCATTACGTCTGTTATCGAAAGCACCCTTGCAAACCATTAAAACTTAATGATAATACCTTTAAAGACTCTGAGTCACTTCAGCATGATGACGGTGGCGCAGCAGACGACGAAAGCACCCTAGTCGATGAAGATGATAGCGCGGAAGTAGACTTGGATGCCAACGGAAAATGGTGGCGGTTAAGCGACGAAAGCGTATGGGAGGTATCCGAAGAGACGGTCTTGGCGCAAGGTGGGGTATTCATGCTCTTCTACGATTGCGTCGATCCAAATTCGGTCCTTGTTTCTACACTTGAACATGAAACGAAGGTGGACAATAACACCACGTTGTCTCTTGAAGGGCAGGATATCGGCAATGCTATGAAACTAGGCGATATTGAAAAGGCATCACGGGATGATCCGGCAGAAAGAAACGAGCGGTCTGGCGACACAATATCCTCTGAGCTGTCTCGGAAGCAGACTTACGCCGCCCCCCTAACAAGTGCAACCCCGGACCAGGCAGTCATTGAAAGTCACAAGATGGAAGCCAATGAAATGCCACCACAGGTGACAAAGCCTGCACTGTCGAGTCTGCTAATACCATCGCTAGCTGACGACGAAAAGGTGGACTCTATCATCCCACTTTACCGCCCTAATTGTTAATCAACGGATGGCTATAAGGAATTTGGAATCCTACCCGGGCTAACCCATTGTAGCCGTTGGGTCACTGTTGGCATAATGGAGTGTATTTCTGATAACCTTCTTTGCATAGCCGGGGCGTTTCGGTGGGATGGACGACGAAGGTTTTGCTACGATGTAATATAGCCTCATCACGAATGTACTTATTTTGGCTTGTCCACCCTCTAGTAATCTATCTAGAGGTGAGATGGCAAGCTTCTCGTAGGGCAAAGATATAACTTGAGATACCTTATTCGTTCATTTCTATTGAGCGCGTGCCTTCCCCGTGGCCAACGCGCCATCTCAATTTATATTCCTCTTATAGGTGTAATGACTATCTCCGTTCGTTTCCATAAAAGTTGGGTTGGGAATAAAGCAGGGAGGGAGAAGTTCAGCTGAGAATATTTAAATCGACTGTCCAGTAGTGATATAATTATATCGATCCCTGGGAATGTACACTGTCTATATTTGTATTGTGTAGACTGGTCGGTAAGGTAAGGTGAGGAGACTTGCTAATTTATAAGGAGCCTCCTACGGTCGGAAACACCCAGGCCTTCAATATCATTGATCTTTTTTGTAAAGCATTGATGTGAGTTTTCGGCGTATTTCACCATCCACGTAACCGTTCAGCGAAGAATTGCATAATTGGCAGCATCTCGTCTTTATTCCTGGGCATACCATCATCATATTTCCTCCACCTGACTTCTCGCACGTCGACAAACTCCTTCTTCAATAAATCTATCGCATCTTCATCAAGAGACTCGCTTGACGTACCATGGCATACCAAGACTGGCGTTCGAGACTTCTCTCTGGAAGTCAATGTAGGTATCATGCTTGCCGGTAACGGGCCGCCAATCGACACGGCTCCCTTGAAGGCCGTCCCTGTGATCCTGTTTCCCTCGGTGATATCTACGACCTTGTCACTCTCGCGAAGCTTCGATGACAGACCAAGGGCTAAAGAGCCGCCCTGCCCGAAGCCAAAGAGTAAAATATCGCTTGTTTGCCAGCCGCATCTTTCAATGAGCGTTTCGTGAATTAGCTTCCCTAAAACTAAGCCTTCGGCTTTGGAGAAGCCCGGGTCTGGGTCTAAGTCTCCAGTAGACGGCGATAGGGTTATATCATCACCCCAGTGGAAATGTCTAGTTGGGTGAGAGACATCGGGATCCGGTAAACCGAGCAATGTCGGCGGTAGCGGGGAGATGCCGCGGACGGAGATAGCTAGAACACCCGGTAAGTTCATGTTTTTGGCGAATTCGGCGAATGGTGCTTCTGAGTCCCCGAGGCCGTGAAAGAGGAGAAGGATGGCTGTTGTTGTTTCTGGAACCTCAGGAAAGACTAGTGATACATATAAAGAGGATGGTAAGTGGTTGAAGTCCTCGGGTTCGGGGATTCTGGTTGGCATCTTTTTTTAGTGCCTAGCTGTTTCTTTGGTTACCCAAGGTAGCTCTACATGTATTTATAGTTGGGTCTCACGTAGGCCAATTAGTGCCAGTTTAGGAATCTTTCGAGCAGTGTAGTATAGTCGCAGACAAATGGCCGCTACGGGTGATGCAAGTGGCTCGTTTGATGTTGATGCGTTTGTAACTCGGAGGCGGAACCCGCTGGAGCCAGCGGAGGGGTTAGCGTCTAGTATATCACGTGCAAATCAATTTGATGGGCTTAGAAGCTCTGGACTTGTTGATTCATCAATGTGTTAAGTGAGAAAGTGCCTGTGAAAAGGTGTACCGAAGGTGTACCTGCCTACCCTGTACCGAAGATGGTACGTTAAACGGTACCAAGGTGCTTGGCATTTCAGCACAGAGCGTCTCAGGTTACCCCCCCGGCTCATCCCCACAAGCCTGGCGGCAGGGGTCAACTGGGAGGGATTGAAACCTTAAAACAATTAACTCCACCAATATAGGTTAACTTCCATCATCACACCAAGTCGTTATCACCAACACAAATATTAATTAACTCTACATTCAATCCTCACCATAACCTTCAATCGCTAGGCGTTATACGAGACCGATCCGATTCGAATCTATCAGTGGTTCCAACTGGGTTAGAACAGGAGGAGTCGCTAATCGGATGACGAAATTAATTAGCATGCTGTAAGCACCCCGACACCATAGCTCCAGCTAGCCTACCGAATGCATTGCTGCGATCATGTCCAACCGATATGGCGCTTCGTACCGCAATGGAAATGGCTACGGCTCCGGCTCCACTGGGAGGCAAGGTGAAGAATATGACCCTTTCGGCGATGGCTATGCCAGCGATCGTTATGGCACTCCCCCCCAGCAGTTAAACCCACGAAGGCCACCCGCACTTGAATCTGTTCGAACTCCTGGCTACGGCTCCCAGGCCTCCAGAACCCAGCGCGCGAACGAGACAAGCGCCGAGCGACAGATAGCCCAGGTCCTCGAACTCATCAAAGCTGAATGGCCTGCTATGATTCAGGACGACTGCATACCTGTCTCACTGGCTCTTCAGTTGCTAGATAACAGCTCTGTCGGCCGGGCACACGAGTATAGGGGATTTAAGAAGACACACCAGTATTTACAAGATTCCCTTAAGAATATTGTACACGAGCACCACCAAGGCTTCAATAGTTCCATTGGTACCTTCCACAAGATCCAGGGAAGTATACAGGCCTCCCAGAAGCGAGTCCGCGCCCTAAAGGACTCTCTAGCTGCGTCGCGAACGAGCCTTTGCGCGACCGATCCGGAACTCAAGAAGCTATATAGAACGTCGCAGATGTACGATGATGTGCTGCAGACATTGAACGAACTGGAAGATCTGCGGACAGTGCCAGATCAACTGGAAGCTAGAATATCGGAAAAGCGGTTCCTGACTGCTGTTGAAGTTCTGCAGAATGCCCGGCGAAAGCTTCGGAAGCCAGAACTTGACGACATTGGAGCCTTAAGTGACCTACGGAGCTACCTGGCCAACCAGGAAACCGCGTTGATGGATATTTTAGTAGAAGAACTGCACGAACACCTGTATCTGAAATCACCCTATTGCCAGGAGCGGTGGCAAAACCTAGCTAAGCATCAAGGTGCTTACAATGAAAACTACAGTGACTCAGGCGTGTTAACACCTTTTCATTTGGTCTTGGACACGATGGACCTTGACCAGCCGGTAACTGAAGACCCAGCAAAAAACCCCGAGGCGGATACGTTTTATTACATAACACTTGTTGTCGAGTCTCTTAACAAGCTCGGTCGATTAGAACGTGTTGTTGATATCTTGAAGCAACGGCTCCCGGTTGAGCTATTTTCCATTGTAAACGAGACTATTAATGAGGTTGATCAGAGACATCCTAGCTCATTAAGAGGCGGGACAGGTAACGCACACGGTCTAAATATATATGGCAGCAGAGAAACACAAATGCGCGCAGACGTCATCTACGATCTACTTTGGACGCTATATGGCAAATTTGAAGCCATTGCTGAAGGACATCGGGTGTTCCACGAGGCTATCAAGGCGCTTGTTCGACGAGAGGGCGCTGGCAGCAATAGTGCTCTTCTTGGGAGTTTTAAAGAGCTATGGAACCTTTATCAGAACGAAATACGCTCCCTCCTACACAATTATGTTACGACAGATGCGGATGTCTACCAATTTAACTCTTCTCCGAGACAAGGGGCGATGATTAATGGCAATAAGGACGCGTCGAGGGAACATCTCTTCAAGTTCTCTGAGGCGGACCCCAAGTCTGTCGAAATGACTACGGAATACGAGGCTCTAGACAGTATTATACGAGCTGCAGTTCCCGGCCTCACATCTACTTCCCGAAAACCACAGGCTTCGGATAAGAAATCACTGGCGGGAAGAGAATCGAGGAAGAGCGCATATTCTGGGGGTTTTGACAACAGGAACACGCCTGGGTCTTACAAGTCACTTGTGGAGCCGAGCGTGTTTAACATGAGTCTTCTATTACCCCCAACACTGGTATTCCTACAACGCTTAAAAGCGATCGTGCCACCAGGTTCTGACTTGGCTGCGAGCAGTCTGACATCCTTCCTTGATAATTTTTTGGTTAATGTCTTCCAGCCACAGCTAGATGAAACCCTCGGCAAACTGAGTGATAACGTATTTGGAGAAGTGGATTCGTTCCAGGAGGACCCGGGTTGGGGATCGGTAGCCCGTCGTCCTGTCTTCAAGGGGACAACCGCATTCTTTGCTGTCATCACTGCCTTCTGCCGTATGCTCGGGACGATTCCACATGACCAGGCACTTAGTTCTTTGATCATATCGCAAATGGCGAGATATTATGAAAGATGTTTTGCATGGTTCAAGTCGCTAGTTGCGAAAGCACATGAGGCCTCCACTACACCACAGTCGTTGCGATACTCAGCAGAACTCGCAGTTGGAGATGGAGATATACAAGATACTCTCAAAAAGCTCTGGACCTCTGATAATCTGGACCGCGAACTGATAGAAAAGGAAGTTGGGTTGCTCATTATGCATGCTAACGAACGGTCCCTTGAGCCAAGCGACATCATTCAAGATCGGGATGTCATCTCGTCTCTGTGCCTGCTGTATACCAGCATGAAATGGCTCTCAGTTAGAATTCTTGGCCTGCGACATATCACCCGGTTTGATACCGATTCTTCTCAGCCTACTTTGCCGAAAACCCAAAAACGCCGCTGGACCCTTTTGAATGATCCCAATAAGGCAAACGGCGAGCAGCAAGGTCCTGTGTACCTGCCCATGACTCAGGAAACTGTCCAGTAAGTGTTTCGAGTTTCATTACTTTAATTCTCCGCGTCGGCTAATCGGCTTTATTTTGCAGGTCATTTGATAACATAGTATCATCCTTTGAGGAATTTGCCGGCACGGTGCTCCTCACATTACACATGGAAATCCGGTGCCGTATTGTCCAGTCTCTTAGCGTTGCACTCTCCCCCAAGACGGCGCCATACGTCCTAGGCGACCAGGAGATCAAAGAGCCAGATCCGCAGATTCTGTCGTTGAACTCTGAACTTGTGGCCTACGACGAGACAATTGTACGATACCTCCGCGAGCGGGAAATCGCATTTGTGCGTACTGGTTTGGGCCTCCTCGTCAACACATATCTAGTATCCAACGCGCTTGCCACACAGCCCATGAATATGCGTGGGTGCGAGCGCATGCAGCTCAACATCCTCGTGCTTCAGCAGAACCTCAAGAATATTGAGGAAGGGGTAGACCTCGCGCGGGCGGCGAACTACTATAGCCTAATCCAGGAAGGCCCGGACCGAATCGTCGAAAAGGCGAGGCGAGACAAGGAGCGCGAAGCGGAGGGTAGCAACCCCGTACCGGAGGCAGAGAAGTTTACGTACGACGAGCTTAAAGTCCTCATTGAGCTGTGCTACAGTGAGCAGATCGCGGATCCAGAGAGAGGGGTCGCCGCTGCTGCGAAGCGGCAGATGGGCGAGAAGGTGTTGGCGCTGAGCGAGCACATGTGGCAGAGTTAAGGGGGTTAAGGGGATGTTTGTAGATTTGTGTTACATCCTAGGGTGAAATGTTTGCGGTCCGGTGTCTACGAGCTTACGTGTTGCATAGTTACGATACTGATTAACTTAACCTGGCGAAGGGGGAGGCGGGAGCATGCGGGTTTTCCTGCTTGTCCTATAAACTGCATTATGCTAGCTTTCTACTACCTTAGAGGCCTAATTCCATTTATAGGTATTTTCTCCCAAGGGCCAAAAGTTAACAAGATCTTGAAGGAAGACTACTGTAAAACGCCACACACAAGATGCCAAATTTATTCTGTGGCTTAGTGGCATTCTGGGGTTTACATTTAGCGGTTGCTGAATCCTGGGTAACCTGGTTGGTGAAGGGGGCTTTTCCACTCTTTGTCACTACATACTATGTAGATTGTATCTCTCGTTTCACAGACATGAGAGTCGCAATGGAAAAGTGGACACAGGATATGTAAGGATATGGGTGAACTAGAGTACGCAAGCATGCTTTCGGGTAGCACAGACTTCGGAAGGGAGGGACAAGAGCAACATCGCGCCCGATAAACATAGAAATAATATTACCTCGTGTGCGTGGCTCCCTGATTGCCTCCCTTGGTGAGAAAAAAGAGAGGGGGGTGGGAAAAGAGCTAAGCTGGGTGGTGCCTAGCTAACAGATAGGTAACCGGGATGGGTGTCATGTTGATTGTATACATATTCTTCTCCTACGTATACGAAGGTGAAGCCGAAACTTCTTAATACACTTGCGTACCGCTACATCTAGCGTATCGCTTGCACTGTTATCGCCAGCACCGAAAGGTGCAGCTAGTCAAGCCCCTATCGTCAGTTCGACTGTTGACTGGTTGACTGGCTGTGGACGGCTGTGGGTGGCTGAGGATCGACGTCGGTAGATATATTACACCTTGGTAGTTTCTTCCGATGTGGCGGTGCGCGCGTAATCGCAGAGCACCGGTAACCTTTCCGTTGCAGCACTAATCAGGTTCGTCAAACAATTACATAGTACGTTGGGGGACTATGCCGTTCCTTTGTGGCGATTTTGGATTCTGCTGGTAGCCCTAGCTTGTTGTGTCGGCCATCAGATCAATATGTATATGCGGTCTAAATTTAACCAAGATGTTGGATTAGATGAACTTAACTTCAAGGCTAATTTGCCCATGGGGGGGCGGGAAGGGGAATCAGAGGAATGAAAGGAGCATTTGACGGGCACCTCCAGCAGGGGGGAATGCCTGCAATGCATCCAACGGGCACAAGTGGGCTAAATTTACGCCAAGTATACCTTCTTCTTCTTCTGTTTCTTCTGCTGCGCGGCTCAGATACTTGGTTCTTCGGTGGCGTTTCGGCGGTGACGGCAACGTATTGTAACAATTGTGCATTGCCCAATAGGAGACGCATGCTTGATCATAGCTAGATCACGAGGCGTCGGCTGTGGCCCTGTGGTCCTGTAGCTAACGCACGATTGTGCGCCCCCCTGGCGTTTCTTCCATGTGGCGTTCGAGGGTCTCTGACGCGAAACGGTGTCATTCGATTGGTCGAAGCAACAGGCGAGGAGGAGAAGAAACGGAAAGTCCTTTTATTTCCAATAGGAGGGAAATACATCCGTAGAAGCCCTGGAGGGAAGACGACAAGTAGGCGCAGCGTTGCCATGGATGTATACACATATACGGTATTATGACAACAACATTGAAGCAATTGAATCCAACTTCAATGTTGTAGGTATCTATACGTAGATGTAATAGTTACGTACCTACGGTTAGGTAAATATGACATTTGGAGTTTATTGCTTGTATGCTTCACTATAATAATCCCAAATAATCCCATTTCGCTGGTGAAACTTTGATACCGTAGAATTGAGTTGAACCGAGACCCTAGCAGCTACATGTATTGGAGGAGTTAATTTAGATACGGTACCTACATATACCTAGGTACTACCTAATTTTGCAGATACCTACACGTGCTGCGTAGCACCAGATACGTGAAATTCAGGATTGTGAAATTAATCCAAATATGGTTAGATTGGGTACCCGCCGGTACTTCAGTCTACTGTGCATTATGCCTTAATCTTAACCTGTGTCACAGTGGAACAGTCGTACATACACTATCTGAGTACATGTAAGTACCTAGCATAACGGTCACCCATCCCCTTTAACACAGCGCGTCACCCACTTGCACCCACTGACAATTCAATTCCCCCTTGAAATTCAACATTGGACGAGCCCCCTTCCAAGTTCCAACCTCCATCCCCGGTTCGTCCAGCTCCATCGCAAAGCATTGAACACTGAACGGGGGAGAACAAAATCATCCCCTTGCCCTCCATTCATCTACAAAATAATTTCGTTCGTTCTTTCCCCATCCGAGACCCTGCGACTCTACTTCCAGTGGTTGTACATAAAAGACACAAGCAAACAACGCCGGAAAAAAAGATCACACTCGTTCTAGAACACGTCTCCCCCGTATATTCCATCTCCTGAATCCTTACGGTGATTCAAGCTCAGGAAGACACTGCATATCAACCAGGGCATGATCGAGCGTTCGCGTCGAAATCCACGTTATTGTCTCTCGAATCAACCTCGCCTCGTCCCACCTCTTTCCAGCAAGCTGATGTTCCAGAGGACAAAGGAAAGTTGGAAATGAAATGACAAAGACATTGACATCTCGACCAAAAGTCCCTGGTATCCGCCTATTCTCCACATAAACTCCCAACCCGTCCCGTCTGCCTCCTTTTCGCGATAAAGAGGAAGGGGGAAAAAAAAAGAGGAACTTCCTATCATTCTGCCATACTCCTTAACATCGACGAGCGCTCCTTCATTGACAACTCCCGCACCATTCGGGCCATCATTCTATCTTTATTCAGCCCTACCCAATCCACCCCTCCCGTGGAAGCGCGTCTTGGCCATTGTCGATCTTTCTTTGCAGTCATAGAACGCCGACGCGGCTATTCGATCGCATAATTTGGAATAGTCTATCACATAATAATCTGGGAGTTTCCGTACTGAACTGCCCTGCTCTTTGAGCACTGCTGTCGCGGCAGATTGCCTAGTACACCTAGTTATTTTCCTTCTCTTTTTTCACTTTGAAAATAGGAACCTCCTCTTAAGACCATTCAAGATGTCGTAAGTCGATTTATAGCTAGCATCGCCTCTTAGTGCTCTGTTAACATCATGAATGTCTAGTCTAGGCTCAGCTTTTAAATCGTTCTGGCACACTATGACCAGCTATGACCGACGTGAGTTCAAGCCTTAATTGTCCGCTCCTACAGCTCCTGACTCTTCCCTCAGACTCAAGCTACGATTCTCCTTACCGGACTGGTCGCCATGTTCCCCTCAATAGGCAGAGCACTCTTACATCGGTTGCGACTGCTTCGGAATCCCGCGCCGATATCACGTCTCCTTACATCGACGAACTCGGTCGATTATCTGCTGGTATGGATGGTACAGCTTACACCGGTGCTGGGCTCCCGGCAGCATCTCCCTTGTCCCCCAGCTCCAACGGTCCATACTCTCCTGGATTAAGATCGCTCAACGCGCAGCGTCAGGGCACTAAGGACGATGGATTCGAGACAGTCAGTAGCCCAGGCGAGATTCCCATGCAGTCTTTTGCGGATGGTGCCCCCCCGGCCCCGCCGGTGACCCATTCTTGGAAACGGATAGATAGGTGGGCAGAGGAGAATTACCCGGAGTTATTTGATCAGCTATGCGAAGGGTGCACCGATAACGATCTGAACGAACTGGAACATCAACTTGATTGCTCACTTCCTCAGGATGTTAGAGACTCCTTGATGATTCATGATGGACAGGAACGTGGTGGTATCCCGACTGGAATCATTTTCGGTTCTATGCTTCTCGATTGTGAAGAGATTGTTCAAGAATGGGACCAATGGCGAAAGGTCAACCAGCAATACCTTCTCGAAACCACGGTTGTGAAGCCTGCTGTTCCTTCCAAGGCGTTTGGCGGTAGTAATCAGGCTTCCTCTTCTAAATCTGCGCCCGGTTCACCTAGTTCCCACGGCTCTCAGAAGGGGTCATGGAGACAGGAACTTCAAGCTCGCCAAGATTCCGTTCCCCAGGGGGCCGTTCAGCGGGCCTACGCACACCCTGCTTGGATTCCTCTTGTACGAGACTGGGGCGGCAACAATCTTGCTGTAGATCTCGCACCCGGGCCAACTGGCACCTGGGGTCAGATCATTCTCTTCGGTCGTGATTATGACACCAAGTATGTTGTCGCAAGGTCTTGGGCGGCTTTTCTTGCCCTGGTCGCAGATGATCTCAACAGCGGCAAGTGGTTTGTTGACGAGGATACCAATGAGCTTAAGTTGCGTGAGTTTAAGACGACCCGCGTTGAGCCTTCTTATTTCGACATTCTGAGATGGAGAATGGACCAGAAGCACGGACGTGGCGCCAAAGTAGCCGCAAAGCGAAAGTCAGCTATGATGGGTGGCGCCACTTCGCCTGGAGGTTCACCCTACGCTAGTCCTAGTGACGCCAATGGAGAAGCCCGCGGTCGCTCGTTACAACGACTTAGTAGCCCGTCCCCTCTAGCAAGCCCAAGCCGTCCCGGCTTCGGAAAGGCAAGTCCCCTTGCACGAGTCGCGGAGGAAGCATCGCTCCCGGACCCAAAGCTCAGTACCAACGGCGTCAAGCAACCCAAGCTCGTGGAAGTGGAGACTCCTCGACCTAGTGACGAGGTAAAACAAGCCCCGTCTGTAGCAGAAACCAAGGGCAAAGATGCAGTGTCCTCGAAAGCTTCGACTACAGAAAATGACAATGGCACCAAAGAGCTCGAAGAAGGAATGAAGACGATTGAGATCTGATACGAAAGTTCAACGACTGGAACGATACGCATTGTCCCATGACTACTTGATAGATAGAAAAAGGGTGGCGTTCAAGGGTCGGCCGGGACAGACTGGCATAGCAACTATTTTCGGCAAAGGTCTCATTGCTTGCGACGACACACGATTCTTTCTGATTAAACATATTCCGTCCCAGTTGGGGCTCTTATCGACGAAGCGGGATTTGGGCATGCCTGTTTCGCGGAACTCGAACATGCTCCTCAACGACAGCATTTAAGGGTTTTAATTCAGTGGGTGACTTGCTACTATTCTTGTACTAATACCATTCACCCACTCCTATTTTCCACCTCTAATTGTCTGCTTCTCGAAAACTTAGTGGGGGCAAAATCAGACGGTGGTAGTAGTTTCGGCTCGCTAGTGGGAGTGACGCAGCGGCTCGGGTGCATTGTACAGTTGGCGAGGAAGCCTGTGGTGATTATGGTCGCATCTGCTGGTGTAGCAGCATTAACAAATGGGGTCGTAGATAGAATTGTACTGGGCACTCGAGCTGCCTGCAGTCATGTAATAGGCGTTCAGGATGACTCCAGCATTGAGTATCAGGCGTTGGTGGCAGCACATCGTACTCGATCACATTTCGAGACGCAACAGCGTAATGATATCAACATTACAGGGACTGGCCTATCAGAAAATAGCCAATGGAGGCGGATACATTCGGGCTGCATAGCTTTTAATATAAAACATGATTCTTCAGAAGAATGGCTTTGCGTCTTCTTGCGAGTTGCTTAGGTATATTAGACCTACACGCCTACCAAAAAAAAATACACAGTGCCGACTGGACCTACAAGTCATGTATGTACTCTGAGTAAAATCAGGGGTAAGTCACGTGCACTGGCCGCTTAGATATCGGTACCCATGTAACAGTAGCAAGTTAGCGCCAAGACTCAATCGGTCATCAGCCTCAATCTATCTACTGACCCCAACTTTCCGAGCTTGACCTTAATCCAACGCATACAAAATATTAATTACCGCTTGCATTAATCCTATCCATTAGATTACTTTTCCTCGAGATTTTGAGCAAGGCTCCATCGACTCCGTTTTATCTGCTGTTTTATCTACTACCACTTCTCACCGAGTATCCCGCCCGTTATCCAGCCTACCGGAGCCATGGAGGACGACCGTCTTTGGAAGTTCCGTAAGCCAGCCTGGCTCAACAGCGCCTGGGCGCGTAGTGCCGGCGTGTACTCTGCGGGTGCTTTGGTACGTTAGAAACGGGTTCATTTACGATATTTTCGTTGTACTTCATAACTCTTGGATGCTACTACTACTGGCGGCAGCAGCACCACCACCCTCCTTCCCCTCCCCTATTTGTTAATTTAATGTATCGCTCTAACCCTCCGGCTATGATGTACAGTTCTCCCTCGCATTCTACATCCTGATCGACGCGGCCGTGTGGTCCAAGTCGCCGCTCAACGGATCGGACGTACACGTGACGTTTGTGGACTGGCTGCCGCTCATCTTCAGCTCGCTGGGCATGCTCATCATCAACTCGGTTGAGAAGGCACGACTCTCAGCCGACTCGTTCTCGTATAGCGGGTCCGGCGTCGCGTGGAAGGCGCGGGTGGTCTTGTTCCTCGGATTCGCAGCGCTGGCCGGGGGTATGGCGGGAGGCGTAACCGTCTTCGTGCTCAAATTTGTCGTGCCGAATGTTGAGTGGCCTATGATGGGCATGGGCGTCGAGAACGTGGTTGCCAACGCCCTAGTCATGCTGAGCTCAGTTGTTCTATGGGTCAGTCAGAATATGGAGGACGAGTACAGCTATAATTTGTCACTATGAAGGGGGAAACCACGAGATCAATCAACAAAGATGAGGGCCGACTGGTTATATTTGATCAACATGGGATATGTGAGAAGCCCCTAGGGTGAAGATGGAGTTCCTAAAGGTTGGGGCGAAGCTATAGCATCTGGAAGCTCTGGGTGCAGGGAGAAGATCGACGCAAACACTGTAACAGTATGACAGACACAGCATCGTAGCATCACTGGTGGGCTATGGCTAAGCTAGGCGTGCGGTAATAAGGATTATGTTTCATTTGCTTTTTCGGTTTCTTACATCTTTCAAAAAGCTCTGCCTACGCCTTCATAATAACATTAGTAGAGAAGGTCACCCAATAAGAGCCACAAAGATCTTTCCCACCTAACCTCTTAGCATATGCAAGATTAAAAAATGCGACAGTCAGTATAATCCATAGGTGCTATAAGGGGCATTTTGAGTGGTATCGGAGTTTTAATTCATTATTCTTTACAATGCCGCCAGCAGGCTCCATAACCGAGATGACATCACGAGCCGTTGATGAACCGCCATTCTCTCTTTCTATGATGCCTCGAGATGTATGCTGATTTAGCCAGTGGCGGTGATCGTGGCTTATGGTAGTAATACAAGAATTTTTGTAGCAGCCGCCTTCGCGGGACGAACTAGGAGAGCGGCGAGAGTAACCTGTATGCAAGTCAGTGGCCACACGTTTAAAATATGTCACAAGGAGGTAGACGCGTACCGGATCATGGAAGGTCGTGGGTCGCTACGTGTGTAACCTGTGAAGTTGCGCGGTCAGATTTTCTTCTTCTTCTTCTTCTTCCCGAGATACGTCATTGTCTGCCAGAGGGTATTTTTTAAGGCATACCGAGGTAGAGTATCAAAGGTAGATAGCCACTAGAATATGTTAGCTAATAGATCTCCATAGAGTTATCCTCGATGGATAGGAAGTTCGTACTAGTGCATAGCAACTCTTCCGATCTCAATGATTTTCCCAATCCGTTCTTTGGATTCTTCTGAAAGAGCGAACATTTTGAACACCTTGATTCGCCGAAGTATGAGCCGATATTTCGTAATGGACCAGTCGAGAAAAGGTGCGGTGGTCAGTTTTCGATGGATTTTGCTTGTCGCTCTGGTCGATGCAAGCGTGAAGGGGGGGGGCGCTTCGGTCGTTGGGCTGTGTGATTGACAATCGATGGAATAAAAGCTCGGCCAAAATTTCAGATCGATAAGCACTTGATATCTGGATGAAGACGTTGCCATGGTCATTGAATTCTATTGGCTCAATTGATAGCACATAAACCCGCATCTGGTGGGGCAGTTGGGGGTCCGGGAAAACGTCGGAGTCGGCATCAACCAACCTGGAAAGGCTTGATTTACGGAGTACACTACTAGTACTGCGCTGCTACGGTACATGCCTAGGTACCTGGCTGCTATGAGCTAACAGCCTGGAAATTTGGTTTTAATAAACTCTTGGAAGCTTCGATCAAGGGTTCCACCAACGACGTCGCGAGTCGCGCCATTCAATGTTCTTCACCTCTGTGAAACTTCTCAAACTTCTCTAAACATACATCCCCCCAACCACAGAAGGGCATAATTCTAGTTCACCACTCATCAACGGATCAAAATGTCGGGGGCAAAGCATTGGTATGTTTTACCACTACACCCAACGTGATCCCACAATAAACAAGTACTTAACAAGCACTAGGGAGCAAGACAAAGAGGCCACTGTATATGTGGGTAACATCGACGAACGCGCTACCGATGCTCTGATATGGGAGCTGATGGTCCAAGCCGGCCCCGTAGTCAACGTACATCTACCAAAGGACCGCGTCACTCAGTCACATCAAGGATTCGGATTCGTCGAGTTCAATGGTGAGGTCGATGCCGATTATGCCGCCAAGATCATGAATGGCATCCGACTGTACGGAAAAGCGCTACGTGTAAATAAGGCCTCTGCAGACAAGCAGAAGCCTCTCGAGATTGGCGCCGAACTCTTCATCGGCAACCTCGATCCCATGGTCGACGAAAAGGTTCTCTACGATACCTTCAGCAGATTCGGCACCCTTATTGCGCCGCCCAAGGTTGCTCGCGACGATAACGGATTAAGCAAGGGCTACGGCTTTGTCAGTTATAGCAGTTTCGAGGCTAGCGATGATGCTATCAACAACATGAATGGCCAGTTCCTCATGAACAAGGATGTCAGCGTACAATATGCCTACAAGAAGGACGGCAAAGGCGAACGACATGGAGACGAGGCCGAACGAATGCTTGCTGCTCAAGCGAAGAAGCACAATGTCACTATCGAAAGTCAACCTATGCCGCCAGCGCTACTTCAAGCGCCTCCTCCAGCCCCTGTGGCACCCCCAGTTGTCGCACCACCAGCTATGGCTACTGGTGGCTTCGATCCCTCCCTAGCCGCTAGCATCCCCCCTCCGAGACCGCCGGTTGGCTTTGCACCTCCACCTGTTGCTCATCGAGGCCCTCCTCCATTCGGTGTAAACGGCGCGCCGCCGCCTCCAGGAGCCGGAAGACCAAATGCTTTACCTCCAGCGCCATCTGGCCTACCCGCGCGCCCTCCGCCCTCCCAGACTGGTTATGGGAGCCCTGCGGACTTCCACCCTGGCAGTTTCCGAATGCCTCCTCCAGGTTTTGGTCCTCCTGGCAATGTACCACCGCCACCACCAGGATTCGCTCCTGGTTACGGCCGCTGAAGCTCGACGATGACAGCCTTCTAAATTCGCACGAAACCAGACTACGAGCCTCATTACGGTCTCAGTTTTCCAGTATATGGCTCGCGATAATGGTATCAGAACCTTCTATTAGATTAGTAGGGAAAGTCGTTGCATGATGGTTACCCGTCCTTCAAACAACCACGCAGCATATCTCCCATCTTCTTCACACTCTTGGAGATAGTTGCGTCCTCCGCCGATGGCAGCTAGTGTGCCTAACTAACTTGGCAGATAGCGATGGAGGGAAGTACCAAAAAGGAACTCTATTACCATCCCACTGGGAACCTGCCCGAGCTGATGAACCGACATTTAGTATAAAATTCAGGATTATCATCAGCAGGAAAAGCCTCAGCTATAGACGAAATTATCTCGACACTGCTTCGTTGAGTATTGAAGAGACTACGTCGGGACAAATCCACCACCGCGTCTTTGAAATTAGGGTCATGGCTGACTAACGGTAATAAGGAGAGATAGTGGCCAATTGATGAATAGATGATTTCAAACAAGGCGCGTAGTCCTGTGTATAGTTCTATACTAGTGGTTATAGACCCAACTCGACACGTATCCAGACATTATATTTGCGTTTTCACGGCTTCTTTTCCTAACGCGTATTTGAAGGCAAGGGGATATTTTAAGCTACAACCCTATCTCAACATCACATTCAGTGGTACGCGAAGCAATCTATTCTAAGTTTCTCTGTCAAGCCATGCGACCTTTTTCCCTATTTTGACACTACGTCTTAGCGCGTAGCTAATCGAGCTTCAAGTTACGAGGTTGATCGCCCTTTCGATACGTGAGATGTAGAGAAGCTTTGTGGTTAGTAAGGTTACCGCAAGCCTTCTTCGTCCTAAAATTGTCGGTGATTTGATCTAGGTATGAGGGGTACCAGCAGATTCGGAGATGAAAAGGGTAGACATTTCTGCATACCTTCACACAGCTTACATGGAATATGTATACGTACAACATACGCACTTCTACCAGTAGACAGGAAACAAACAGACCAATAGACGCCAGGAGATGATCACATATCAAAATGGAATCATCAAGCGACACCATCGTAACATGCCAGAGCTAGGCTTCGACGAACACTCATTTCGATCCTCACATTAATATTAGACATATTATAAACTCGTATCCAGATGTTAGTAATCACCGGAAGTCGACTAGGCATTAAACTGCTTGTTAGGATAACCTCAAGTACTTCTATGTAAGCCTCGAAATGGAGTACGGTGTTCGGGGACGGGGACTCGGGTTCCGTATCCCACCAGCCGGAGGACAAACCCGGGGATGACCGGGACGCGTCGCTGTGATTAGAATCTAACTGTCTCCCTAACGATGTACGAGTCCCCTCTTGTTTAGGTCTAGAGACACCTAGATTCCAAATGTATCATGCCCCACCGTCGCGCGTTCCTCGTAGGAGGGTGCTACTCCACACAAGATCGGTTGCAGTCGTGGTATGTACCTGTTAACTGGAACTTCACCAAATAAATATTATCCTATGGCATGAGAGTTGACTTCTATGGCTATAGCCTCGAGGCACTGTCATCATGTCGGGTCTTCGCGTCTACCTTCTACCTTCCAGCTTATCCCCTCTCCTACAAGTTTCGAATTGGTAGCGTAGATACTCTTGATTATTCTTGCTCTATTCAAGAGCGAGCGGCTCAGAAGTAATTGTACCAGATTACGGCACTAGGTCAGCAAATAGTCGAACCAATGAACTCATGCACTCTGCGTTCGCTGGCCAGACTGGTAACAAATGGGTTACCTAGGGAAGTACTCGGCTGGAGGCTTGGATTCAAGACCTGATGACGAGGTAGACGAAATCATAAACCATAGAAAAGGGCTCAACGGTATAGCGCTGCGATTAAGACCCAGACATCGCGGAAGGAAAGGGATGATCTTGCCACTACGCTATCTTGTTTCTTCCTCTTTCAGCTTATGCGGGTGGTAGATCTTCTAGGAAGCCTGTATCCCCCCACATTGCGCGAAGGAGTTGCTTAATGCAGAGTTGAAATAAATTCGGGGCCAATAGACTCATTGTGGCATGGTTTGCGAACAGGTTCTCCTCTTTCCAAAC
Source organism: Hypoxylon sp. PDH2405 (assembly GCA_023628415.1). Classification (NCBI taxonomy): domain Eukaryota; kingdom Fungi; phylum Ascomycota; class Sordariomycetes; order Xylariales; family Hypoxylaceae; genus Hypoxylon; species Hypoxylon sp. PDH2405. The sequence continues at coordinate 124,300 of JAMAKT010000086.1, read as the reverse complement.
CAGCCCGGCCTTCCACCCGGCCACAAGTCGGGTAACACTGCATTGGCGTGGCAGCCGCATTGATGAGATAATTTTCACTTGGCCATTCATAACGAGGAATACGGAGACCCAAAAAAGGCAGAAGGAGGCCGGGGGGTTCGAAGAGAACAGTGTACCTACCTTGTAAAAGGCAAACTGACAAGTGAGCGATCCGAGGGACTAACTTGCAACGTCGCCATCTGTCTAGATCATGCACTGCAAGATCGGGTTACTCCACATGAGCCATCCCCTTACGGGATAGGCAGGTACGCATAGATAGACGGTGATGAATTCCGGGTGAAGCTGAGAAAGGCACTGTGATATAGGACTGCAGATGCGGTACGGTACCGCACCTAACGAGAACGAACAGCTATACACGTCAAGGAGCCAACCCCTCCCTCCCCCCCCAAAAAAACCCTTGTGGCGTTGCGGGAGAAATCATCGTCTGCAGGTAATGACGGGGAAGTTTGGTTTGCTTCCGTTGATGCGAACATTTTGAGAACCAGTCGCATTATCTACTGTCGTATGTCATCCGAGTTCGAGTCTTTCCCTTAAACATAAGGCTGAAGGTTTGACTTTGAAATCCACCGAGGGAAGACATTGGACCCTGTGGCATTGCTTGGGAACCCGATTGACAGCCGAGGCCCAGCAACGTATGATATGGGATCTAAAACTGGATCTTCTACAACCCTCAACCTGCGGGTGCTACGTAGTACTGTGCGTAAGCATTTGGTGCTGTATGTGGAGGTGTCTCGGTTCTTTCGCGCCACGGTTCAAATACCTGGTCTACTGTCTCAATCAGCGTGCTCGACCTATGTACGTAGGGCCTTCCAACCACTCGGTATAGTGCGTTGCCACGGTGGATAAAAATACAGAGCATCTCATTTGCACGGGTAGATAGATTCCTCTTGATCGAGACTCTTCCCCTAAACTGCCTCGCTTCAACCACTTACGGTGTATTCAGTATGGTCATCGTGATTCGTTGCAGTGATCACGGTCTAGACAGACTGGGCTAGATGCGACATTCACCCACGACATCTCACTTGGTGTCCATTTGATTCGGGTTCGAAATCTCATCAACCTGTAAGCAGAATCCTTGAAGAACGGTCACTCTCATCCGGTTTGATTCATTGAAAGACCTCGGTAATTCTCGGTCTTTATTTGGCATTTTCCTCATTCTTGATGCCCAATGAAGCGAAACCTGGTTCTCATGAAGCTGAACCAGAACCCCAGCATTTTAAAAGAGATCCAAGGGCTCGCACACGACCCGAGATCAGGCTAGTCTACATATTGTTTCGTGTTAAGCATATGGCAGTCAATAAGCCCACAGTAACGCAGTAGTTCGAGTTGTGGCAACATCCGTGGCTAGCCAGCTGTATTAATCTCGTCAGCGCGGTGGACCGTGAAACCCTGGTAGCATATTTACGGTGTTACACACACAGTTCAAAAGATGCTTGCGTTTACGTACAGTGTTCTAGTCAGAATATGAGAACTGATAGACGCTTATTCAAAATAGGTAGCGAGTGCCATACAAATATAACGGGACTTTGTAGACCGGTCAACATCTCGTGTGCCTCCCTTGAATTGATCGTTGAATCTTGGGTGAGTTCAGTACCATACGGAGAAGGGATGGTGGTATTGGGTAGGACGCCGGGTGCAAAAGCGTCCAGTTGACAGGGTGCGAACGCTTTGTTGGCGCCCAAGATGATATCTGACAGATCTCGGAAGCCGTAAGTCCGACCTGGCTCAGTAAAAATACTTACCTACTTTGACTCGTGTCATTGGCAGGGGCAGGGACAGGGACATAGTATTTTGAGAACAACCATGATATTAGGGATGTCCCTCCCATGATCAATATTGGTACAGCGGAATGGGCGTCGCTGCGGAGGAATTAGTTGGACACCGAATTCGGGGAACAAGAATCGCTAACTACCGTAGAGAGCCTCGAGAAGTTTTGAAATTCCCACTCTATTACTATGTCGGCATCCTTCATCCGCTCTGTGGCAGGACAGGGATTACCAAAAACAGACCCGCGCTTATTTCCGCGACTCCCGACCGACATGGCGGAGGCGGCGGGGGCGGCGGGCGGCGATAATCATTTCTCTTCTGGCAAAAGCGGTTGAGAGAAGGGATGCCCCGTTAGGGGACACGTAGATCCTTGATAGTGTAGATAGTGTAGATAGTGTAGATAGTGTAGATAGTGTAGATAGTGTACTATCTGGGGTATTAATAAAGCATTAACAGTTTTATGACATATGATCAAGCACGTGTACGTGAGTGACACTTGTAGGAGTGGATATGCGCGTATACGAGAGTGTGTATATGAGGCCTCTGAGAGATTCTTTCTAGAAGACTTCTTGTGTTCCCAGGCGTTATCACGAGGCTTTTTCGTTATTATTAATGTCGTATTTCCGCTCAACTCCGGCCATTACCGGCAGGTTTCTCGGATCATGTGATGTGATACGATATTGACGAGGGTACGTTGTGGTATGAAATAGAAATTCAATCTACGTAGTTATATTAAGACGTCGTTAGCTTTTTTTGGTGGAGGTGGGAGCGGGGAGGGTTGACTATGAAGTTCCGAACTGGATTAGAAACAAAAACACGGGGTTTCCCATACGGGGCAGTCGATCCTTCCAAGGCACCTAGACTAAATACATGTTAGCTCCCTAACCTAATACATCTTTTCAGCTTGATATAGACATAGACATTGACATTGTATTACGCCCTTAGCTTTTACTCGCCATCCGTTAGGTAAAAAGTCTCTCCTCCACACTAGGAAACTATTGTATCAGTAATCAATTAATCTCTCCAGCCCCGTGTGACATCGATGTTATGCCATTTCGAGAAAGGGGCGTTTCGATTATTGCCCTTCGTAGCCAAGGAGAAAAGCGCTATTGGACCCTCGGAGATGCAAGAGACCCGGAGATCTGGAAAGCCGCGCAATATTCTCCGTTCTACTGCATTGTAGAAGATGACACTTCGACATTCCGCTATATGTGCATAGTAGGAGCCGCCAGCGAGTGCCGTGATGATCATCACAACCACAATTAGAATCGACGCCTTGCAAATACCACATCCACACGTACCACACATACCACACATATACACATATACACATATACACATATACGCATACACAGACAACCCCCACGCACAACTGGGACCCTTCATACATATCATGCTACTCGCTAATTAATATGTCGAATAGTATATCTATATATTCAGTGTTCTATGTCACTGCTGGTATTGATAAGACAGAAGACTATAAAAAACTTGCTATACTGCTATGCAACGACAAAGTTTGTAGCCATAAAACAAGATAGACTCACGAAAGGACCTTGCAGCTGACGACAAGCCACACGGAGGACGGTGAAGGAGTATTCCGTAGGAAAATTGAGAATTCTATGGCGGTCTGATGGGAAATCTGTAGCTAAGTGGGCAGGCATACTCTACCATTCCCCCATCCCTCGTTAAATTCCATCATCTCTTCATAGTTCGTTACGCAAAACCCATGGTAACAAGTCTTGTCATAAGAATATGGCTTTTGGGGCTTGTCATAAGCTAAAAAGAGGCCCCCATTTCACGGACCGTCCCCTGGTTCTTGAGCATTAATTCGCATATATGGTAATATGTGTACCTAATGTATTCTCAATACTATGTAGTATGTAATTAGGTCAGGGTATGCCTAGTCCTGGTCCCTTTGGCAAGATTAAAGAAGACCAATCAATCTACTTGGACCGGGGGATCTGCCCGTCAACCAGCCAGCTGGAAACTTAGCACGGACAAGGGGTCCTTGCTCGCTAGGGTATGATGTTGCAGCCGCTTACTTATCTCAAATGCTCTTCCGTTGGGTAAAAGCGGGACAATTTCGTACGAGACGTCTTTATAACATTAATACTAGTTGAAGTTTTCGTTATCGAGTGGGAATCCAAATGAACTACCTAGGTAGGATGAATTGAAAGAGATCTCATCAATTTAAAATTAACTATAAGCTCTCGTATCCCATAGCTAATAAGTTATGGGAAAAGATACAAATTGTAACCGTACAACCATATAGCTGCCAGCGAACCGCCAAGAATGATATATCACATTATCCCTTCACCCATTGACCTGTAAGGAAACGTATACAACCCCCTTGCTAGGTTGCCATGTTCGAAATATGAAACGTTGGAACAATAATTCACCAACCAACTGAGTCTCATTGGGCCGCCTCAAGCCATTGCGATCTTCAGGCCTTGCCCTGCTCTTTATAGCAAGTTAAAAATTTCTGCATCAACCTGAGAGATTCAGCGCTTCACTCCTCGACGCCTAGATCGTGGCTTTCTTGTCCGCCTTGGTAAGCTGAGGGTGTAATGTGTGCTCCTCAACGGAACCGAATCCGGGGTACCTCCCACTGATCGCCAGGCTAAAACCCACGTGGCTTGCATTGAACGGATACTACGGAATTAATAGGATAAGCTGAGTATTAAATGAGGAACGTCCATAATGCCAGTACTTTAAGCATGATACTATACGCACGGGGTAAATATTAAGTGAAATGTGAACATGCTCTACTATGTATGGTCTATTAAAGCGGGAAGCTATGAAATTGATCGATTCTTGGCGCTTGTCGTGAGACATTCTCCCCAACCAAGTCCCGGCTCTGGAACAAACGTTATGCGGATCCCGGCAATCTGGTCACATCGTATCCACGGGCGATTGTCACGATAGAATTGTTCGACTTCGATCGTGTTTCCTCTCTCGTCTCATAGGATAGGGTAGTGCCCCCTCAACCTTACCTTTAATCTACGGAAAGCATCCGGAAGCTTAGTATATGTCCATATCTCTTGTCTCGGCTACGAATAACGAGCATCTTGAAAAGTTTTACCCGACACTGGCGACCAAATACCACGGCACCACCCATCACGTTTTACACTAGTAGCAGCTTTATGCTCTATGTCACTAGCTGGGCTGCAAGTGGTTGGTGTCCTTTTTTTTTTTACTTCCTCTTTCATTCTTTTGGTGAGGATTTAGAACATAGTAGCCCAATTTTAATATAAGACAATGCATATTTTCTCAGACCAGAGAGCATTATAACGGCGGTTTTTGTGTTGCCCATAGCGAACTTAAAATCTAATTCGCAACTTCACATAATACATATACTTAGCAACAAATAGCACTTAAAATTCAAGAATATAACCATTAAGGAACTAGGATAAAAATTAATAAATATTTCATTCTATAAATATTATTACCTAGCAGCGTCTTAAGTAAACATGAGTCGTGTGCTTGCGCGAAGAGAGGAATATTGCCAAAAGGCTCACAAGAGTCCCGCGTTAATGCTGATTGACCAATTTCCAAGCAGATCTACAATCCCTGTCTAGTTGGAGTAAATCGATCTCCAAGGGGGAGGGAGGGGGCAGATCCTACACAGTACAAGCAACTGGATAAGTGGCTTCCAACTTCTCGAAGCTCTATTGACATTGCATCCCCAAGATCCCTCCCCCTTGCTCCAATCTACATAATTCAGCTGGATGGAGGTTGCCGCGTTTACCTCCTTGCCGCTCTCAATGCTTCTTAGTTCGATTCGGTTCCTGAAGGCTTACGCACTAGCACGTCATTAATAAATATCATTGTACGTATTGAGCACCTAATGCAGCCAGCATAGGTACATCTTGGTCTGGCCCAGTGCTAAACGATGCGACCTCGAACGGCTACTCCCGTCCCAGATTCAAACCCGGCCGCCCAATGCTCACGGTCATATGGCGGTCTAATAGAACATAGGTAAGTAAGCATATCAAATAGTTGAAAACCGGAGAACGATGCGTGGCTTGGCAACCTTGTTGCCATGGCCTATCATGGCCTATCATGGCCGACCATGCACAGCAGCGATAATATAATCAACTAGGGTACCTAGGTAGGTAGTCAGAAGCCCGGTTCTTTGAGCCTCATATGCGATGGGATGACGAGTGGACGAGTCTACTGCATGATTCCTTGATCCAGAGAACTAGTCTACTTGGCTTGGTTCTGTCATTTTTGCATTAACAGATGGCGGCATTCTGAAGACCGGGGCGAACCATCGTGCTGGAACTGAGCTTATTAGGACACTACACAAAGGTAATATGTCAATCTCTCTGTACGACGGGCGAATGTCTAAAGCAATTAAGCCATATATCAAGGGGTCGAGGGGCGTATTCCTAACGGAATTGCCCCGATGGGCAGGAAAATTCCAGCTGCAGGGGGGAGACCTGGTCTCCGCTCTTTGCCTTCACATTTACCATCTATCTTTTCGGATTTCCATCGCACTTTACGATCCCGTCCTCCCACTCTGTCCGTCTAACTACTTAGGTATATTCCGTTCGTCACAGTACCATTCAGGGCCCCCCCCTCCCCCCCTACGCTAACCCCCCTGTCTGTTCCTAGTCGTGGATGCCACACTGCTTGTAGAAGAACCAAACAAATCCTTCTCTGGCTCTATGTGCTGGCCGAGTCTCGAGGGGATAGATATGGTTAATCGCATGACGACGTGTCATTCTGAACATAATCGTATCCTCTCGTCCTCTAGATGGTTGAGATGGATGCGGCAGCCGTCCCCACTAGAAGGTCGTGTTCATCGACAGCGACATCGAGCCTTGTACTTGTTGTGCCGGGTTGTATAGGCCTGTCCCCTGTACTGAACAGACAAGCTTCCTGCGGGTACCTAACTCGATGATACTTGATTCGACCAGTAGTGAAGTTCTACCACATATTTAATCGAATATTATGCATTGTGAATGTCTCGTCGAGTTACCTGCTAGTGTGCAGAACTTCGGCGATCTGCCACCGGCCTTTTGTGGCTATCTGGTAGCCAGGGCCTCCCTCCTTCTCGACCCCCCTCCGGTTTATTAGTATGTACCAGGCTGGGTCAAACCCAGGCATGTCTAAGTCCAGGGAAGAGGGTCTGCCAGGGTGGGGGTGTTTTGATATGAGGCAAAAGATGATGTACTCAACCAGCCCATCTCTGATACTTAACCACTTACATCGTATTCAGCTTCCAGCCTAAGAGTCTACATAACTTCTCCGCGTATCCTCTTGGCATCCCAAGATCTCCGAGTGGGCGTGCCCAACCCGCTGGCTCCCCAGATCGGACCCTAGCGCACATCATATATACTTGACTAAGACCCCGTGTCCGGTTCGTCTCTGTTAGTCGAGCGTAGTTCAAAACCACTGGTTAAGCCGGTCACATTGTGCAGCCATTTCGCCTATTTAGCAAACGGTCGGTTCATGTTTTCGTGCTTTAAGGGTCGGCTCTCTGCTTTATAAATTTACATGTTTCACTACACACCCTCAACCTCCACGACAAGACTTCCGCTATCACACAGACCGAGGTTAGAATACTAGGCTTTGTCGTAGCTGGGTCCTCTCTGCAACTGGACTCGGAAGACGATTTAGACTCGATAAATATCGTGGGTTTAGTCGACTGGTTTTGCAATAAGCAAGACCTGTCACCGACAGTCAAGCTGGCTCTAACCGGTCAAGCACAAGACTGGGGACGATGGCTCCCCCAGCATTCGAATCCGGATTATGCAATGGTCGATACCTCCGGTCTCATGCATTACAACTCAAGTCCAACGACCACCGCGACTATCCACCGATCTGCCATGCCTGCCCAATACATGGTAGAAAATCCGTACACCATGGCTCCCGTGGCCAGTCCGCAAGCACCGCAGTATCCGTCTAATAATCATTTCATGTTCAGTTCTTATACGCCTCCATCTCCTCCCATGAACCCACCTTTCAAGCAGTACCAGGAAGAATGCTCGCCTCCACGTACGATGACCGCCGATACCGAGGGAGTACCAATTGGATACCCGAGAGAACCCTGTCAAAGTTATCCAGTAGAGCAAAGCGGAAGACCTCCGATCAAGTACGAGCCGCAGGTGGCTACTGAGCGGTCATCCACTCCAACTCCTCCTCTTGCGTCAAAGACAATCTCCCGGAATGTTGCTGAAAACGAAGCCAATGAAATCATCTTCCACACCGAAGTTGACACGCTGATGAAGGCCATCCAGTCCAAACGCCAAGGGGAGAAATCCTCAGATTTTGGAGCGGCCGCCTACCCTTCTCCTCCGCATCTGGACGAAGACAAGTTCAACTTACGCAGGAAGTCATGCACACCAGAAGAGTCTGGTTCCGGAAATGGTCCGTACGGAAAGGAGCGCCAGAAGCGTTACATCTGCGATATCAAGGGTTGCGGGAAGCGGTGTTCCCAGAAGACTCAACTTGAAACTCACAAGAGGGCTCATACTGGAGAAAGGCCTTTTGTAAGGTGCCTTGTCCCAATTTCTCGTCGTGCTGTTGCTGACATTATTATCGTTTAGATATGCAAGGAGCCAGGTTGTGGTCAGGGGTTCACCCAGAGAGGTAACCTAAAGGTACGGGCTCTCAATGTCAGTATCCCTTGACATTCTGACCAGGAAACTAGACTCATACACGTCGACACACTGGCGAGAAACCATATCGTTGCGACATTTGCGGAAAGGCTTTTGCTCAACTTGGAAACGTGAAACCGCACAAGCTAACCCACTTCCCAAGCAAGCCTTTTCATTGCAATCTCGACGGCTGTACTAAGTCTTTTGGCACACGGGGGAACTTGAAGGTTAGTGCAATACAAAATTCCACTCCCTTTCCGACATATGGCAAAAACACGCTAATTATGACACAGACACACCACAACAGCTTTCACAAGGAGACAATCAAGGTGTTGACAATGAAGTTCCAAAGCCTGGTTCCCGGTGAAGAGCTTTCCGAAGAAGACCGGAAGTTGTTCGCACACTTTGCTGAGCTTTACAAGAATAGCAACAAGGGCATCAAAGGACGAGGGCCCAACCGTACAGTTACTCCTAAACACCAGAGTCCAAGCACGCCGAGGCTGCAATATCCTGTCCAACATCCTCCGCTCGTCCAGCAACAACCAATGTACCGTCTGCCTCCCCAACACGGGCTTCCGTCCTCCGAGAATTTTGACCAACACCCGGCCTACGGATCGTACGACATGGACCAAGAGAGCATAGCCTCAGGCGAGACTGCCACCGCTTCGAACAGCCCAAGCACTGTCTACGAGGAGTATGGCCGTGCGTATGCTAATCAGCAGCGAATCTACTAAGATGCTGCTTTTACGAATCCCAGCACGTCAAATAATCACGACTGTAATGACAAACATAAGGACGGGGATAAGACACCATTAAAAAAAATTGCGGGCATCAATTCTGACAAGTACGATACTTGTGCGCGCGGACATAGGTATAATACTACTTGGGAGGTGTTCTTTGAATTTACGATACCACACATTGTTAAACACAAGGGAGGTGGTTTGATTCTCGCTCGACTTTGCCGAAAACCAAAAGCGTGGACCGACAGTACTGGAACACCAAAGAGGCATGATATATCAATGAAAATTTCTATATAATAAGGACATGGACGGTTTACGAAGGACCGGTAATCCTTTGCCGAGGAAAAGGGGGATCCGACTTTTTTTTTTTTCTTCTTCTTCTTGCTTTCTTTTTTTTCCCCTTGCCAAGACTCATTTTCGAGACCCCTTTTTGTTTGGGTTTTCCGATTCTATATACAGACCCCGTTTTGATTTAGCAAGTGTGGCGTGTTCATTCTTCCTCTCGTTGTATCTCTATAGCCCCTCACCTGTAATATTTTTCCTCGAGAGGATTTACTATATAGTTCTTGTCATGTTTCATTGGCGGGTTGCATTCAAATCTTGGTTCGGCTATCTACATCTACAATGGCTGTCACGCAAACGCAAACGCTAGAAGTGACTAGGTAAGAAGATAGGGGGGGAAGGGGAAGAAAGCAGACACGGGAATGGATGCATAATCTGGTGGACGACACGCATCGGTGGTGGGCGGCTTCAACTTGCTTTACCAATCAGGCGCAAAACATGGGGCGCATCAAAAAACCCAAGAACCTGGGTTGGAACATATCACATTTTTGCATACTACTGCCATGAGGAGGAGATACCAGATTCTTGCATCAAAGGTTACTAGACCTTCCAGGAGGGGTGCAAACCAAGCGGAGTTTAGCTATTCATTGGATCACTTTTTGTTTGAACGAATTTGCAGCCATCCCGTCGTTTAGGTGGTATAGTATGACCTCAAAATTACTATAATGTTTACAGGGTATGCTTAGCAATGCCGTACTCACAGTGTTAAGCATATATCTACCGTTTGATAAGGACTCAATATGTCAACTTAAACGACCGGGCTTATGTTGCGGCAGCTACCCGCTCCCTTCTAAAGAGGGAGCCAATAATCCTCGAGACATTTGGTAAGGTGACCTCCGTTCTTTAAGGGACGGAGGTGCATTCCGGCAACCTTGATTGACAGGCTTGCAGGTCCCCGGGCGCGTCAGATACGTAGTGCGGTGCCTCATTTCGCCACAAGGCTAGCTTGGCATGTTACTGCATGTATCTATGTTCACGACAGCATAGAGGTACACGTATGTATGTACCTAGTTATCTAGGAGGCCTTGTAAGGTGGCCATTGACGACAAATGCCTCACTAAATCAGGCATGGAAAGTGTTCCTAGTGGTTAAGTGTGATACCCAAGTGGCTCTCCTCTCATGAAAGTGATTGATTCGTAGAGTTGATTTTTGAGTCCCATTAACTCATCCACACGCACATTGCCTCTTGTGAATGCTCTACTATCACTCCGGGGCCCCTTGCTCGTTCGTTGCTGCAAATAACCCTTTTGGGACGCCCTGCAGGTAGACGAATGAGACAATTTGGATTGGATCTTAACTAGTCACCGGGTTCAATGCTTGAGAAGCCTTACGACGCTCACCGCCAACCATATTCTCAATGTAAATTCACTACACTAAACACTAACTTCTCATGCCATCATAATACGGGTATACGACATCTTTCACGGTTAACTTCCTTATTTTTGATATAGACTGGGGTATGGGATATATATATCCCAAATAAGCGTACGATCAACGTAAGCAGCCTTCGAACGAACGCTCGGGGCTTGAAGGGGCAAAAAAATGACAGATCTGGTATATTAGGGTCACAGACCACGGCTCCGGGTTTTTTGTTTACTAGCATGACACCGATCGTGGGACGCATTGCAGGAGCTTGACGGGCCAACCGAGTTAGCTGCATATTTCGCCTGTCATTTCACAAGTACGGGATATCCCCGGCTGGAAGTGATTGACGCTGTTTCACATGCATGAAGGCGGGGTAGGAAAGCGAAGTGGTTGTTGAGAAGGCAGACGTTGAAGTCGAACGACCGGCGTAAGTGAGCTGGATTTCATCCAAGGCTACTACCGACTTTCTCGAAGCGTCTCCGGGGGTGATGCAGCTATGACGAATGCAACGGCCGCTTCCAACTTTCCGAATAGCGGTGTGGTGTAGGCCTCCAGAAGACAGCGGTTTTATCCGCCGTGAAGCGTAGAGACGAATAGGATGTTGTCCCCTGCCTGAATTTCGTAAGCCTCCTCGCCTTCTAGTTCCCAGTCTGCGTCGTTGATCAAAACAAGGATACCAGGTCGTCTAGATCATAATATTAGTCTATTGATTACTATGCACCCTGATAGAAAGAGAATGCATTCGTGTACGACTGTGAGCGGGCAGAAACGGTCTCGACTTTATTGCAGCCTGACGGGATCGGGTGAAATAGGACTAGGACTCAAGAGGTGGAGTGTAACGTACAGGTGATCTTGGAGGACGAAGAGTTCTTTCCGGTTATCCTTCATTACATGCTCACATAGGTAGCCGATCAGGTTAGCAATAGTTACCGGCTTGCCTTCTTTGTTGACGGCCGGTATGGAGAGTGTATGGCGTCGTCGATCCGAAAAGAGCATCTCAAGACCGCCTCTAGACCATCGTCAGGAAATCGTACCATACTTCTGGAGAGTTGCTATGGGCGTAGTAGTAATAGTGAGATTCTAGACTCAAGGGACAGCACACGTACGTGAACTCGACCACAATAGATAACTTGGGGACTTCAGCTTCTTCCGAAGGCGTTTCCTTCGCGATAGACATGGTTACAGATGATTATCCGTGGGGGGGTATCAGATAAGATTCTAGACCTCGTTTCTAGACCTCCTTTAGCTGTGATCAAGCCGTGATCAAGCTGTGATTAAGCTGTGATTAAGCTTGTTAGCAAGGTGCGTGTGAACGAAGATGCCTCCCCTGGACTGGGCTTGCTTGCAGATGGTCGAGACGCACGTAGACTCCGAGATTTGCAAATATGCGTATTACGCTGAGGCTATTTCCATTTAGGTCCATGTAGGTATCGGGTTTGTATTATAAAGCAATATATTCGTGTAAAAAGACTACAACCTTCGGTTACTTGCGGCCCGGGCTCCGAAGCTTACCTAACCTACATGTACCTAAGTAACCGTACTAACCGCAGGTACCTAGGTACTAACTGGACTATATGTAACCTGAAGCTTGAAAGTTTCCAGGTTCTGCACTGAGGTCACACACATATTACACATATTATCTACGACATATATGTACCAGTTAATCGAGCCTGAGAGCCAAAGGAGCTACACTGTAACCTCTGTAACCTCATAATGTGATCGACTTTAGTCAATTTTATTCTCTCTATATGACTCGGAATCATGCGGGCCTCTCTCCCGCCTCAGTTGAGACCATTGCCGGTTTGACCGCCGGATCCATAGCTACTCTCGTCGTCCACCCCCTCGACATCGTCAAGACCCGGATGCAAAGTATTATCCCCTGATCCAACGTCACCAGAACATAACAAGACTAACTCGTATATATATAGTCCACCAGCGGAATGCAGCAAGTTCTCATCAGCCTCTAACTACCATGTCGCTGATCCGCACCCTAACGCAAAATCCGCACCCCATCGCGTCTCTCTATCGGGGTCTCACGCCGAACCTCCTCGGCAACGCATCCAGCTGGGCTTCCTTCTTCTTCTTCAAAGCCCGGGCTGAGCGCGCCATCTTGGCCCTCAAGACCTCGCCAGACGCTTCACTTAGCCCGCAAGATTACTTCGTGGCTTCGGGGGTGGCCGGCGTCTTCACCCAGGTCCTCACGAACCCCATCTGGGTCATGAAAACCCGCATGCTGTCATCCGACCGGACAGCTGCCGGCGCCTATCCGAGTATGTGGGCAGGTGCTGCTCGCTTACTACGGCATGAGGGCTGGCGTGGCTTTTATCGGGGCTTGGGCATCAGTCTGTTCGGCGTAGTCCACGGGGCCGTGCAGTTTGCCGTCTACGACCCGGTCAAGAAGCTATACTTCAAGCGCCGCGGAATCCCGACAAACCCGCGGGAGCCAGGTGACTTAGCTCAGCAGCGAATAAGCAATGAGGCAACGCTCGTAATTTCTAGTGTTGCTAAGTTAGTCGCCGGAGCAGTTACTTATCCCTACCAGGTCATCCGCAGCCGCCTGCAAAACTACGACGCCGACGTGCGGTTTGGCCGAGGCATCCGGGGGGTCGTAAGGAGGACATGGGCGGAAGAAGGATGGCAGGGCTTCTACCGTGGCATTATTCCTGGGGTCGTGAGGGTCCTGCCCGCAACCTGGGTTACCTTCTTGGTATACGAGAACATGAAGTTTTACCTGCCCCGATGGACGGGCTAATACTTCTTACAATTGTACGAACAGAAACTGTCCTTCCCTTATTGTTACGTATATAGTCATCTCCAAGATACCCTAGCATGTAGAATTGGCGGGTTGACATCCTCATAGACGACACGCCGGCAAGCGTACATTAGATAATGAAATATATACTATGACAATCAAATCAGCATGCGACATGGGAATATTATGAGTGAGTTCAACGCCTAATCAATTATTCTATTTTACATAGGCCCAAATGTGCGCATAATAAGAGAGCCTTTCAGTACCGCAGCACCAAGCTCGGATATCATTTTGTCAACGCCAAAGTCGTGTGACCCTCAAGCCGCATATCTTACACCGTCTTCACCTAAGCAGTGACTTTATTCTCAAGTAAAAACGTTTCCTCGATAGCAGATCTTCGTCTGAACACTCTGAGCCACCTTTCTCCCCAGCGCTTCACAAGATCTTCGTCGATGTCAGACCCCACAGGGTCCATGAGCTGGTCTTTAGTTCCCTGAGCCCAGCTGACCAGAGCATCTTCCATGTTCTTGAAGAGTTCGCGCATACCAGCTATTTCCTCTTCGGTGCCATCGCTCGTACCAGTGCTCACAACCTGTCTAAGACGGCTAGTCACTTTAACTACCGTGTTGAATACGAGCTCGAATACCCAGGCCTTGCTGAGCGCCTGACCGTACGGGCCTGCACGATCGCCGACTAGTGCCCAGTCGATGACTGCGCCGGGAGTGATGATTGAGTAGTTCAGTAATTTCTCAATAATAATGATGGCAACGCCTGGGTGAGCGGACCAGTAGGCAACGACGGCGGTAATGATTTGCGCTCTAGCAGCCTCGGAAGCGGCTCCAGCATCGAGAAGTCTATCCTTGGTCCGTTCGATGCAGGCGAGGACGTGGGAGAGCGACTTGGAGCCTACCCAGCACACCGCCGTCATGAACACATCCGTGCTAGAAACGAGAGGATCAATGGATTGGTCAAGGGCAGCGGAGTGGATGCGATCGATGACGGGCTGAATTTCCTCGTCGGAAGCCTTGCGCCTCAGAAGAGCGGCAATCTCCTTGCCTTCTGCAGAAAAGGGCGTGCCTAGATCTGTGCTTAGTAGTGTGCGAGTAACGACGTAAGGGATTCTAACTTACGATCATCATTGAATTTGAATTTTGGTGTATCCTGTTCCTTTTCGGGGCCGATAAGCGCTTGGTAAGGTTCGGGAAGCGTTCCCTTGATACGCTGGGCGAAACTAAGGCGGATCTCCTTGTCCAAAGCACCAAGGATAAACGCTTTACGCGGGTGCATATCAGGGAGGTTAACATCGTCTACCCACTCCGTCCACTTCCACATGAAACCAAAGTTACTGAGATGATGAGTGAACCAATCCAAGAATCGGTAGCACAGCTCCAGGTCTAGACGGTGAGTGTTCTGATACGCATACCGAATAGCTCGACCTAGACTCGGGGCGACTGCGGCGGGAGCGATCTTGCAGGCTTCTGTAAGGACGGAATGGTAGTATACGAGCTTGTGCTCTGGCGTTGGAAGAGCAAACAATTGTGAAAAGACGGCGTCAACAGCGACATCCTCTGGCTTCCACGTCGAACGATCACCTTCTACGTCTCGTAAACGATCAAAAGGTGTTGCGCGTTTGACGAACGTGCCAGGAGCAAAATAGCAATCCACGTCTATGAGAAATCGGGCTGTAACTCCGCGGTTGAAGTCCAAGACATTAATGGTATCGAGAAGGGCGTCTCGAATTAGTGACGAGGCTATACTGCTAACTGGGGGTACAGATTCGATGTCCTGACTAACATAGACCGAGAAATAGATCTCAGGGAATAGTGGGCGAGGGCCGGCGACGACTTTCTCCGGGATGGATATGTTCGGTAGAGCATGCTTCTGGGCGTTGTCGAGCTTCTCTTGTTGTTCGATCTCCTCTGGGGGCATCTGCCATGGTCTCGGCAAACAAGAAAGTTCCCAGCCGTTCAGGGCCTCATTTTGAAGTTGCTTTTGTAAGAGTCCAATCAGGCTCATGTTTGCCGTTGGACTCTCTGTCCCTTCCTCGACTTGGTATGGGTCGATTAATACTTGTAACGCGTGAGGTTCGGAGGCAATGACGTCCGTTTTGTCCATGAGCTCGGCCGCCTTCTGTTGCCATTGAGTAGGAGCTGCTGCCATGATATACGGTATTGTCAGAAGAATGATTTTGACCAATTCCGTGCCAATTGTCTGCAAAGACGTGTCAATATACAATACAATGGGTGGGAAAGTAATAGTGGTACTCACATCATCGGAAATGGCTGTCTGTAAGTCTACCGCACGGCTAAAGAGCTCCTCAAGCAACGGAAACAAGCCTTCGCCCTCTAAGCAGGGTTGTAGGCATGCCAAAAACTTTAGATACAGCTTCACGTCTCGCCATTCACCCACCTTGACCTTTTCTTCTGTTGCACTAGCAACTCGAGCAAGAAGGTCACTGAGGATATCAGGCCTCAAAGAGTTGATAACGAGCACTACAGCAGCCACGAAAGGTGTCTTGAGAGGCTGCTCAACGAGCATCTGCGGTACCAGCTCCAGAAAGCCTGTGCGAAGCTCCTGATCTTCGTAGTGGTCGGCGACAACATGAGCGATGGATTGGACCTCCTCATGCCAGCGTCGCAAAGGAGATTCGGCCAGCCCTAGAAGCTGTTTGCGTATGCGGACTGGAAGGGGGGCATCGTAACGTCGGCGTTGTGGTCGGCGGTCGTAGTCGTCATCATCTAAGAAGCACATTAGTACAAACTCCCCGGGAGCGAAGATGCGAGGCTAGATGCGACACATGTCCGCCATTCGTACCTCTATAGCGCCTTTTACGGTTATTGTACCCGCCGCCTGGCTGTCTGCGGTCGTTGTCTGCCATCCTGCGTCGATGGAGAAAACAGATTTTGATTAAAGGGTAAGATTCATAGAAATTTGTCCTCAATGGATAGTTGTACGAGCTGGGATTGATGTTTCTCCGTTTTACGTCGTGACGGCCCGGAACACGCAACGCGCAAAAAGAGAAGCACAGACCCTAATCCGGTCGTACCTTATCGTATCTTATCGTGCCTACCTTCAACTGTGGAGGCTGTTAAGTACCTACATGTAGGTAGCTTGGTAGTGCTTATGTAATGATGTAATCCACGAAAGCGGAATCCAACGAAAAGAAGAGAACCGCAATCCATTCGGTTGCCTCGATAATTTTCTAGCAGTAGATTATAGACCTAACCATAAAAACGTGTATTATCTCGAGCACCCATGAAATCTCTATAGCTAAGGCTACTGCTGATCAATAGTGTGGTATAAAAATACGGAGATAAGTTATGGTTACCGCAGAATTTAGAACATCACAATCGTCAAGAAGGTTTCTACGCATCAAAGTATCTAGGAAGTGGTGACAATCCATCTTTTTCTTGGGCCAAGTGGTTTGTCTTCGTCGCTGCGTGCTGCAAACGCGGTAATCTTCTCTTCCACGACGTCTGAGCAAGAAAAAAAAACTTAAAAAAAAATCCCGGTCCTCCCTTTTAGTTAACCATCTCCCCACCTCTTGACGCACATTGGAGTCCGTCCTTCGAGGGAAGAATTGAAAAAGAAATCTTTTAAAAAGTCATTCCGAGTTTCCCTAAACTTGTCCAGTTCCCCATTGCCATTTGCTGTGTAGACCGGGAAGCTTGCCGGCTCTCAACATCATGTTTCACCTTGTCGCCCAACTGCCATTTCACTGCCACTCCGCACACCCGCTACTCATAGAATAACATATACGCCATTGTGCCCCCTTTAACATGTGTCAGGGAATATCTCAGAGGACCACTTAAGGGGGATCCAGCCTCCTTGTGACCGGCCGGTCACAAGGATAAAGCGAGTTATCGATAAAGACAAATAAAAGCAAATGCCGTCTCGGTCATGCATAAGAGAAGTCTAAGAACGCCCGGTGCGTGCCATCTTCCAGTCAAGGCCCCCCAGATATTGAAGTAGTTCTCCCTTGTTGCTGCTACAATCGAGATACTAGAACCGAGCAGGTGGGAGTTCTCGAAAGCTTCAGCGACACCTCGGAAATTTCCATCGAACGCCAAATTTCTGGAGAACCAAGCCCTCTCAAACTTTACATTGGATTGTCCCTGAATTTCATCATGCTTTACACTGAAAAGCACGCCGAGGTCATCGAGAAATCGCTATTCCCAGTTCGGCGGATTCTGTTGATCGTCGATCCGACAAGTCTAAGCCATTTACGGGCTCGGCAAGTGAGTGAGTGCTGTAGCGAAATCCCGGGCGATAATGCATACATACGTGAAACGAGAGCGTAAAGGGAGACTGAAGTTCAGTCTAGCTTTGCCATCATTTCCTGCTTTGTCATGGGCGTAAAGTTATCTATATCGAGGCCGCGGGATGCTAAGACAGATTTCATGTGCGGGGGGACGAGCTTGTGGTTCAACTGTGGCGCGATTGATAATTCTAGAAAATGAGTGATCAGTAATCATGTCATCGCAGGAAATGACGGGTCTACAACTTACCGTGCCTCGAAAAGTCGAATAGACTTGGCAAGTCTCTTAATTGACCGCTCGAGTGCCGCGAATCAGGGAGCTTCGTGTTAGGGTCCCGTAGCTCGTCAAAGAAAGGATGAACCATGGCGTCAATGGCGCCAAGGCGTTCCGTTGGTGTGTACTCCAGCAACCTCGCTATCAAATCCAGAGCATTTGCATCTGCCTTACGGAACACCTTACTGAACGGATGAGGCTTGATTTGCGGGAATTTATGCTCCATGTAGTTCGGATTCATAGTGCGAATCTGCTCGCGGGTTGGGGTTCCTAGCACCTTGATGATCTCTACCAACTGATCGATGCCGGACTCTCCGGGGAAAAGAGGTTGGCCCAACATTAATTCCGCCATAACACAACCGGTCGACCAAACGTCTATATCATATGAGCTATGCCCGGAAGGGGGAAAAAGGGGGGGAGAGCAAGGTGCATAGGGAGTCACTACTTACCAATTTTGGTGGTGTAATTGGTGGCACCAAAAATGAGTTCAGGCGCTCTGTAGTATCGGGAGCAGATGTATGAAACATTAGGCTCATTCTCTACCAAGATCTTTGCGCTTCCGAAATCGCACAGCTTGAGCACGCCGGTGTTCGGGTCTAGAAGAAGGTTCTGCGGCTTGATGTCGCGATGACAGATTCCTTGCGAATGGATGTAGGCCAGTGCTCGGAAGAGCTGATAGATATAGAGTTTTACTTCAAGAATCGGCATGGTCGACTTCATTTTGTTGAAGAAGCGCGAGGCTCGGTAGACAGTCTCGGGCACAAATTCTTGCACCAAGTTCAGGTAGACCTCATCCTTCTGCTCATATGGTTAGTTAATTACCTTACCATTTGAAATAGTCAGGTTGTATACTCACTCGCTCCCCGTTGGAATAATAGAAAGCTTTCAGCTGTACGATGTTGGGATGTCTAACGATACGCATGATCTGGAGCTCACGATTCTGCAGTCGATTGTCAGTAGACATAGACGTAGACGGAGGCGAGGTGAAATTCGCAACTTGGTCCAATTACTGACCTTGAACCTCTTGTCCTGGAGCACACGCTTGATGGCTGCGTCTTCGCCCGATGGGGAAAGCTTCGTTTGGAAGACCACACCAAAGGAGCCATTTCCGACGATTTTGCATTGCGTATATTGGAGATCTCTTGTTTCGCCAGTAACACCATCCTGTACCTTCTCACGGATGACCTCTAATTTTGTCTCAGCGCCGTTCAAAACGTGCATTAGATGGATGTCGGGTTTTTATAACTTACCTCCCATCCGGAGAGTGTTGAAAGCCGCTGTGGGGCGGTTTTGCGCCATGTTGGAGGGGGATCGGTGTTGGTCGCAAAATGGTACAATCCAGGATGTCTCTTATGCGTCAGCAAGAAGAGACAAGAGGCAGCAGACGCGCAATTCGGGACGCCGTGTTGGGCGACAAGTCAATAGGCAATTGGGTCGGGCTGCGTCTCGATCGCAATTGACAGGTGACGAGATAGTGGGTCAATCTCTGGATCGGGTGGAGGAGGCGACGCTGAATTGAAGTGCCGGTCGGACCAACACAAGCGTGGTCGGGATCGAATAAGCGTTGTTGTCGATAGGTAGAGTATAAGAGCGGGTTTGGTTGAGAGTGTAGACAAGCTTTCCTAAGATTTATCTATTTAGGATCTAAGTAAATTCTCGAGAATAGAAGGGGTCTAGCATCGCGAAAGGGCGGAGGTTATGTATGTAGGTAGGGATTCTGGCGGGGTTGCAGGTGGTCGAATGACGGAACGTGACTTGAAAGAAACTTTCAGGTGTCCACTGCGGTGAAGTAATAGTTGGTCGAGCTACCTCAGGTACTTCTAAATAAGAATAGGACTAGGCAGGCTTGTGGTAGGAAAAGGAAAGGGGTCGGGCAGCTAAAGTTTTAGATGTTTGTACGTTGGTTCAAGAAGGCATGTATTGTCAAAGTGATGCATTGAATCTCGAACACTGAACGTAGCGGGAGACTGTGTGCTAGGTAGTCTGCATACCAGGCAGGAAGTGGACTCACCTTGTGGGATGATTGAGCTGGGAAAAAGGAATCGACTACCTCAAGGACGAGTTAACGACGATTGCTGCAACACTGCAATTAGTTGGCCGAAAGAAATATGAGTGCATAGGCGGCATTAGATTGATGGAGACAAGTCTTTTAAGAGGACAATAAGCAGTAGAAACTTACACACGCTTGGTAAGTGGCGACGAAGTGCGGCGGGAGGGACGTTGGGGAAGGAAAAGAAATACGTAGAGGTGCGTAAGGTGGTAGGTAAGGTAGATGGCAGATGGCAGATAGGTGGAAGGTGATGAATGTGGGAGATGGTTGTGTTTGAATGGCTAGGCCAGAAGCAAGAGGAGGGGTCAAAACTGGAGGGAAAGTCACTACATGTAGGTACTGAAGTACCTTAAGTACATACGTCGCATCCTGGAAGGGACGCACATCGACCGGCCGCAGTCGGTTGTGGTCTACATGTAAGTACATGTACCTAGGTACAGGCGTACTTGCCCTCATACATACATGTAGGTACGTATTTATGCATGTACCTTCAAATATTCCTTAGCTCGGTGCAACTTCAATACCTACGGTGCTGGGGAGTGCGAAATAGAAGAGAAGTTGCCGCGCAGATTCAGGCCACTCCAGATATGGCTTCTTCTTTTTTTTTTTTCAAGGCACGTAAGTTAGGTACATGAACCCGACGAATCAACACACTTGTGTGGAATAGTAAATGTTATTAGTCTATGTATGTAGGTAGGTACCCTATGGTTATGTAGGCGGGCTAGCTTCGTTCTAAGAACGAACCGCTACCTGGCAGGTCTGGTAGGTCGACGCAAAATACATATAGGTACTGTCGAGATTACATGTAATTAGTAGGGATTCAGATGGAATGACTAATAATCAACTCGAAACTACCGGCTTCGATATCCTTAATGTGCTTCTGATACTCATGATAGCTTCACATCCCATATTTACAAGCACCCTGGTGGAATAGACGGCGTACATTTCAAATCTTTAGCTGTCTCGTTGAGAGGTGTCGGTACACCTACCCTTCCTCACCTACCAAGGTATATTCTGTCTGTGTGTATGTCACAGCACGGGTCCTATTATGACCTTAGGATAGACGAAGTCATCGCTTCTCAGAAGAGAAAGTTTCTTGAACCAACTCGTATCAGATATGGACTGATTCCTTTCCATTTGCTACTCATGTAAGAAGATGAATGTGTTGAGACTGACTCAGTTAAATACCCCTCTACTCTCTTCTCTACATGTATCCGTCTTTTTCATAAGCTTGCTTTGTCATCGGCAGTCGATCAACATTTCGCAAATGATGAATGAGAGCGAAGAAAAAGAAAACCAAGACCAGTTCGCAAGAGAGAAAAAAACTGCATAATGAGACTCTTGTCTTCTTACTCGAGTACCTATAGTCCTATTGTACATACCTCCAGGACTATCTACCACAGTGCTGACCATTTATTCTTGGCACACTTACACCAGTGTGTATATATGCAAAAGCCAGGGGGTCGGAAAATTGGGGCTTGCTCATGTGGTCTGTTCAAACTTAAGACGGACAGTTAGGGCGCTAAACAAGACTCGGCAACCGAAGTCAAGTCGAAAGAGAGGGAAAAAAAATAATGGGAAAAAGATATCGAATCTGCAGGGTCAAAAGCGGGGCCCCCTAACTGGCTATTCGAGTATCCAGTATCCAGTTGCAATATTATTAAGATTTTGGTGGGATTTGACACTGTATGCATGTACGCACGCACACGAGTAGACAAGCAGTGTGAGGGACCGGCGATCTGGATATCTGGCGGTATTCTATCACATGGTGTTATTAGTTTTCTTTTCTGTCGTCTACGTATGTGAAGGCAATAAGAACTGGAGCCCATCATGATTACCTATCTCCATGAATGGGTATGAAGCATGTACGTATTAAGAGGTATAACGGTACTTGCGAATCACGATTAAAAGCATCGGTACGCAACTTAGATATGTACATTAGGTAGTATACTGTCAGACTATACATACACATATCGCTTAGGTATACGCACATAGGTACATATCTACATTTCAGCATTCTACAGCCTCGATAGACACTTTGAGCTGCTTAGCTATCAATGCCGTGTGTGTGCGTGTGTGATGTGTCATCAAACTCTGCCATTTTGATGATTTAACAACCGCCGACGTAACACATAGGTCAGTCATTCGTGTAACTCGGGCGAGGATTTACATATCAATGAGTCCCGTTGCGACGAGAGTTCTTTAAATTAGCTTCGTTACTTCGTTAAAAAAAGACTGGGAAATATATCAAGCATTTTACTTCTCTGGGACAACTATTCAGGATTACAAGGAGGCAATTCTCTCCCCGCCTTAGAACCCCTCGTCCCCTTTTTTTTTCTTCTGGATCTCCCACAAATTCCTTGGTTTCCAGCTTTTGTATTCCCAATGCCCCGCACTTGGACTATCTTGGGGTGCTTTCCACCATCTGGGTAAGGACCCCGTGCCCTACCTACCCACAAACCCACAAACCCAAAAACGTACCTTACCCAGCTTGGATATAGCTTGGAAAGAATAGAAAACCCAAGAATAGGAAACAGACAGAGGACCAATTCAACCCTCACGATGGCCATT
Organism: Hypoxylon sp. PDH2405; assembly: GCA_023628415.1. Classification (NCBI taxonomy): domain Eukaryota; kingdom Fungi; phylum Ascomycota; class Sordariomycetes; order Xylariales; family Hypoxylaceae; genus Hypoxylon; species Hypoxylon sp. PDH2405. The sequence continues at coordinate 101,537 of JAMAKT010000086.1, read as the reverse complement.
GGCGTGTCTGGTTAAATTGCTGAATCCAGCCGGACGGATTTCAAAGTGAATTGACGCTCGCTTGAGGGTGACGAGGCCATCTTTGCTGCAAGCGGTATCAACATACATATTAACAAGCCCGTTGGACGAACGAGCTTGCGAGCAAATCCCTGTCCACCAGCCAATACATCATGAGACTTTTTGCTGCGAGACAACGTCAGAACCCAGGAGCTCTTTTCTGCTTTTATTAGTGCCGGCCAATTGATCCGTCCGCTCCACCATGCATCTTCCTGTTAGCCATCCTTGGACAGACTATCGTTCACCATTAAGCTTACCTACCTAGCTCGGGCTCTGCTGCGATCCAAGCTCTCCCATCAGCGAAATGCGATTGTCAATTGGTCGTAAAGCGTGCGATGTGGGTGTGCAAGTCGGAATGCATTTGCCTCTCGAGATTCAAGACCCCTTTTTTTTTTCATTCTATACCACCAACTCGCGGGTTGCCGCCAGGAACAAGACCAACCAACCGCGTGAATTGGTCGAACTGGTCTGCAACGCACATGTCGCACTTAGCAGCAGTAGGTATGTACATACATATGTCCATCCGTATGTTCAATGTTGCTAGTGGGGAAAATGCGTATGCAAGAAGACACACAATAGGACGCGGATTCGACGGCCGGGGTGGACTCCTGCTCTGGATACCCTTACAAAGAAGAGGTCATGAGACCTTCAATTTGCACACGCTAGCCCACAAACTTTGGAAACTTAAGTTGTGCGGAAGACTGCTCCGTCTCCTGGAGGCAACCGACGAGTCAATCAACAACCGGCGTCATAGGTACCCTATTCTAACATTAGACTCGTCTAGTCCCATCTTCTCCCATGTTCGTCCCAAACCTCCTTGAAAAGCCTCCAACGAAGTAAGGTCCGTTCTGCATACTAACCACCCATGTACATCTGCACTTGTTCACACACACACCACGCACACTCGTATTGTCTTGATGGGATTTTGTTTTCTTTCCAAGGCTTCAGTCTTCAAGCCAATCGTAAGTATTAACGAAGGCTCATTGCCAAGCTGCTTCGGGCTTTTTCAAAATGCTTGCAGGCCTGATACTGATGCCAAATTGAGGCGAATTGGGCCGTGACAAGCTGCACGATCTATATATCGCCCGAGGGTCCAGATCTGGCCACTGACGACATCGTCATCGTGATGAGCTTGGCTCTAAGGTTCTAGTGCCTAACACTGGTTGCTACCATACTGTACTTCCCTTCAAATAAACTTAATGGATCCTTAACGTTCATCTCGTTCGTCCGCAGGGCTTCTACGCCACTACCACCATATCTTTATGATTGATCACAGACATCTTGCAGGAGCCCAATAAACTTCTCGAGCCTCCATTATTGAAAAGGTTGGCCAATTACAAAAATAACATAGCACGTGAACAAATTTGCCGTCGTAAAACAGAAGTGCCAAGACCGAACTTAACTCCTAGACCCTTACTTTGGGACGATTGATGCACCTAAGAGGAGCTCGCATTTGAAATTGGCGGTATCCTTGTGTACGTACGTAGAAAAAGTTCAGCCCGGAGTGAACACATGGCTTTGTGTCCGAGTGGTTCTTTCTTGCCCGCCGCCGCTTCGAGGCTCTTTAGGGAAGATCATGCAATCCATTGGGTCCTGGATCTCCTGCCGAAGCGATCTAACCAGCATGTGACCTCTACGGAAAACACGGCTCATCTAATAACATAGTAGCTACCTCTCAAGCCCACTCCGAAGGAAAACGGTATCGGAGATGCGTCGTGTCTCGTGACACAGAAGACGTAGTAATCCCACCGACATATTTCGGAACATATGACGGCCTGGGAGGAATAGGAACAGGGCAATTTATCTTTTCTGCCATTTTCACTCCGTCATACAATGCGATTCTCCTTCCTTCGCAATTAGGGCTATCTTTGTTCTAGGCTAGACACGACATCTCCCGATAAATTTTCATATATACATTATATTCTTTTCTTCAGGTGTTTTTGGTAGCTCGCCTAGCTTAGATGGATCGTATTCGCTATCCGCGTGGGCCGCCAGTGGTCGAGTCAAAGCTCTATATCGCCGAACGTAGGTAGAGACGAATTTGTTACGGATAGCTGCAGCCGTCTAATCTCACATACATGCTTTGACCGCAAGGGATCAGTCGATTTATGACTAGCCGATTTCGTCCTTTCTTGTACGAGCGACCGTATTTTCAAATAACAGCGCTCTCTAACCTACGCGGACCGAAACTACTACATGACGTCTAGGTATCATAGGTAATTGAAGGGTATAAGTATATAGGTATGTAAGTGGAGTTTTGAAAGTCCTTCAATAAGTCGAGCGCCTCCGTCTTACTCAGAAGACGTGGCAATTATGGCAATTATGGCAATTATCTCGGGCTCTCTCAAAGTTTATGCTGTATAGTTGGGAGCCGTCAAATCGGAAGAGACTATCTCGTCAAATTTCGGGCATGACGTATCCACGATCCAGGTCCGTAAGACGAAATTGTTGAGGCGGCTGTCCACATAGGGTGGTATGACATCCGTGTATTCGGGAGCAACAAACGAAGCTGTTTCAATTCCAGGTTCCGCTTCGAGAAAATCCCGCCGTCCAAGCTTCTGGACCCTCGACCATGACACAATGTGGCCCCATCCCCTGGAACTTTATCTGGGATGAGCACGGGTAGCACCGATGAACCCAGATCAGGCGGCTACAAACTAGGTAACCTAATTCTAGACCGCACTTGCCTCCTGTGGACTTTGGACGCGGACTTAGACTTGGACGTGGACTTGGACATTGCCCAGACACAGACGTAATTGTCTCCTGTCCGGGCGAGCAAGTTGTACCTTCTTGCATACATACATGTATTTCTTAAAACGTACCACCGCCATGGCACCACTAATACCAGCAAATAGGAAATTCTCTTTCGTGCTTACTGGTCCTGCGCTGTATTAAAAAGGAGACAGGTGACTCGATCTGACGCAAGATACTTTCGAACAACTCGGGTTCCAGAAAAACTCAACCAAGAAGTCTCAAAACATATGCGATCAGTCTTATCACATGTGAATAACAAAAAAAAGCCTTTCAGTTAGGGTCAGAGACGATCATGGTGTTCCTGCAGCTACCCCCGAGGGCAACCGGACTGCTTATGTGCACTACCTACATTTGCAAGTCGCCCTGTCGACTTTGCATAATTCGATTATCTCGGATTGCTCAATACGCAAAACATGATTCTTCACAATTAGTAGCCGAGGGCAGGTTCAGGGTTTGCGATCGACACCGGTATGGCAGACGTACTTGTTTCACGAAGTTTGGAGTCGAATTTATACATCCGCTTCGGCCTGTGCGATAACGAGCCTCATTACGGCATAAAAGGTTCACTACAGATTCATGCTATATGCCGCATTCATATTAAAATGCGCGATGGTGTCCGCGATAGGCATCCTATGAGCATCTACGGTATGGTCTGTCCCTTTTTAGCTCCATTATAGCACCGAATACCCAGCAATGACCACCGTCTCCCGCGGCGTACGGAACTTACTTGCTCTCAGAATGAGCACTGCACAATTTGCAATTCTATTTAATGCTACAGACATGGGCTGTCTCGCTTCACGAGGCAATTAAGACACTTGGTGTCCCTTGTTGAAGCTTCACGGACGGTTGTAGGGGCCTGCGATGGATCGGACGCGCTTTTTTACGAAGACCGACGAGGATTAAGAGGACTCTTGGCTAAGCCTGATGACCTACATTCCTAACTGGGGCGGAGCCGATGATGCACGCCCCGAGAGACAACACCGGCACCGGGAAATAACCAGTTAGCCGGAAAACTAGGACAATCTTGAGTAAGGTAAGCCATTATCTGCATCATGTCGATTAGTCCTCGAAGTCGAAGCGTAGCCGCTTCTATCAGCAAGTCCCCTTATGTGCAATCCAAGCAGAAACGGAAGCGTACATTTTATCCTTAATTATGCTCTGTATTGTAGAGAGAACATGCCAAGACCAATTATCCCCGTGGAAACTTGGCGCAGCCATAGATACTTCAGCTTTGAGACACAGAGTTCATCTTTTGGATTTTTATCCCTTGAGCTATGTACTATGGCTAACAAGATTCCTGTCATGAATAGATAGCTATGGAAAACTGAAACTTTAGATCATCAGGATTTGCAAGTAGTATGAATTCGGTGAGGATGCATGATGAGTTCTTCGGCGTTAATATAAGGGCTTGTTGGCACCAACTACACATCCGGCCTGGCCGGAATGGCTCAGTCTTGCTCGACGCGTCGCACCTCTAAGCTAAAGAAAACCTCTGGCGTCGATGTAGATAGAATATAGGAGGTTGCAGAAAGCCAAGACTTCATCTATCCCAGCAACCCAGTAAAGCTATTCTTGGGAGGTCGACGATATCCGGCTTAATGCCGCGCAACCCAAAAAAAAGCGAAACGACTCTAAGAGAACCAATCATCAGCTCTGGGGAGTTGGCAATCGCCATCCCGGAGGGTCTCTTGCTAACCGGAACATACTTCAAGTTGTCTCGAGCAGCTGAGAAGCCTGAATCAGCCGCAAGATGGCTCATCGAAGATATCGTATCCTACATGTCGTCTCTTAATGCCCCCCTGGTTCCGCATTCCACTTTGGGAATATGCCATTTTATCCCGGCTTTAACTACGTACAAGGACTGAAGCACTAAGGTACATGTAGGTAATAATCATAATAATGTCCGAGGCGGGGTAGTTGGATGTCGACACAAAAAGACAGGCCAGGTAGAGAGGGCAGAACGAGGGTGCAGCATTGACGGCTTCTGTCACAAATGACGATGATACCACCTCTTCGGAGGATGCAGGAATCCTCGTCATCTGACGGGAAGAAAAGGAAAAGAAATGATTGATATCACACCGTGCATGAAAGTTGCGATGAAGTCATCTTCCTCGCCTTTCGATACGGAAAGATAGCATACCAATCTTTCCTGCACCCATGCTTCATCTGATGTTCTCGCCCGCGCCACACCATGGATACGTCGGCAATACATGACCCAAAGCGCAATTTAAGGTGCCTTTGGGGAAGCTGGTGGCTTACGGGCGTGCAGGCTGCACGGCTCCTGTCATGGGACTCGGCTCCGGGTTTATGAGCTTCAGTTCTCAGACAAGGTCTGTCGTCACCCTAGCACGACGGGAGCGTCGATCATAGACTACGTATAGAGCTTGTATAGAGTTGACGAGAAAACATTCTGGCCGTGTCGTGCAAAGGAGAAGCAGTAGACATTACAGGACCAGGGCCTTACTTCCGGATCGAGCGACATGCATCCTCCAGCACAGTCTTATGGCTGCAAGCAGGTGGGTGAACCCGACAAGCCGACTTCTTAATAATAGCTATAGGAGGCAGGCCTGTCGCTCAATTACCAGGGTACGGGCGTTCTTCACACTAGACATTTCGTTCCTGACAAGAGGGCTGGCGAGCAGAATGTCAGCGCTAGGGATAGTGGAACGTTCCTCTCGCTGCAATACGCATACATATTGCTCATGAACTGTACGCGTTGGCCAACTAACCAGCCGTGGCTGCAGTTGGGTGAGCCTTGATACACTTCTCTATCAACGTCACCATCCAATATGAGATGCTGTTATCCACAACAACTTCTCCAGTGCCATCATTGCACGTGTGGTTTTCCTGGCGGTTGATCCTGCTCGTTCTGGTTTCGTACATGTAATCTGAGAGCACAACAGGTGGACCGTCCCAGTTCCACAACATCTACCACACTATAAGGTCGCGGCATGCAGATAGACTGGAGATGCCGATTCTCTCTAACATCCTCAACACGGAAATAAGTGCTTAATGGAGGAGACGAAATGGCCAATATATTGTTCTGTTAATATGCTTCACTCGAGGAATTTCGATCCCCGTGTTCTTTAATTGGCCATCTCCGAATGTCCGCTGGGTCACATTATGACTTATGAAAACGAATACTATATACGGCTAGGAGCCCCGCGGCGCCTCGTCCGATCGCCCTGCAGCACGGTTATATTATGCCGGTCCGATATGAACCAGAAGACGCGGCTTGGTAAATCACGTTAGGCAGTCATTCAGAATCGAGGGTTCCGGCCGAGTTTCGCCCTCGGGATATCTAACACGGTTATTCCAACTACGTATGTCAACTTATGTGTAAGAATTTTGAAAGCTTGAATTCTACTGTACTTACTGCTGCGGCAGGTCGTTGCGACAGTGACTTCAGATCCCCTTTTTAGTGTATTACTACGAGATTATCGGTATTTGTCATAATCGGTATTAAAACAGATGGCTATGATATGGTGGTGAATGCTGACATTTTACACATGGTCGAAATATACTTGGCATGACCATATCATCAAGTGCTACTTAGGAGCCTTTATCCACGCATTCCGCAAGGTAGGTGCGTGTTCTCCGACGGGAAACATCCTCGAGAAGAGCTGTACGGTAGAAGCTTGTGTAGAGCTAGCCAAGATATCCCTAAACAATACACCAAAGTCTAAGTGTGAGGCTCTTTAGCTGACCAAGACCCATCAGGATGGAACAACCGAGTTGTTCCGTTGGCACCACGTAGACGGTAGGACAGAGCTACATGAAACTAAGCCCAACAAAGATCCCAATAACCAATCGATGACCAGGAAACACCTAAAAACAGTGCTACGAAGTACTAACCGTCCCCCGAAGGATTGCCGTTCAAAACAACATCGGGGAAATACAAGCAGCTACTCGGCCATCAAAAGTATCTGTGTTATATAGACCCTTAACCGGAACCGCAGGGTAATGTAGGTAGTCATATCTTTCTCAAGAAGCCTTCGTCAGGGTGCTCTGCTGCATCCAATTAATTTACTAGACGCATGTCTCAATAAGCGAGTGGCCTGGGAATCAGATCATCTCTAATAAATATCCCGGGTCAGGCGAGTCGTACAGTACCGAGCTTTTCAACTCACATATCAAGGTTCTGACGATCTCACGTAATAATTAAGAGCGCGCATTTTGTGTTACCTGCAGTAGCCGCATATAGAATGAGACTATGCTGAGCAGCAAGGATAGGCTGACAACTGAGACAGTACATCGGATAGACAGCTTGAACTTGATAAAGCGGCGTAGATAGAAAATTCCCCGTCTTCTGATCGTTGTTGTCCAAGTATGAAGCACAATAGCTTTCTCCCCTTTCCACAGAGTCTATGCCTACGCACGCATATGATACGATACGCGTAACCGTCAACCCGGACTGACCGGCACTGCGTGGCGTAAGAGCATAAAACCCGCAGTACGCCATCGTCGCTCTGGCAGACGCCCTCAACGTCTCAGTGGCGCCGAGAGATCAAGCCCTGACGCCACGAAGACTTGGAAGGCGGATTGATCGACTTATTGCCGGTACCGGGGCTAGAACTTTGAGGCCTAGGACGGTACCGACCAGGAATGATGATGGTTAGCAAAAAAGAGGTATCCTTCCTGTTGGGAAGTGAAAGCTCTTCAGTGGATACCCCATCAGCGCCCAAGGTTGATCAGGTGCCTGCGCGCAGCGCACGTGTTTGTGGTCGGGCATACATATGCTCTGCACGGCGGTAACGAGGCAGCTTCAGGGTTAAGGGCGGCTATTTTGGATATTTGATGTTGGGTAAGGGGTAGGGCAGAGCAGGGGTCCGGCCCGGTGTCGTATTGTGATGAGGAGTTTGTTTACCTACTAGCTTGTAAAGACGTCGTTGACTTTGGTTCAAATTTCGAATATAGTAGAACAATGTAAATTTGGGCTCTGATTCGACATTCTATATCAATCGATGACTTTTACGTAACTCCTATTCTTGCGAAAAGGGAACTTAGCTACCATATGTTAAACCCTAGAGGATATAGAAGCTAGGCATTGATGAGGATGCTTGAATATTTGATAGTATAATCTTCTTTGGTCCTGAAAGTAAAAATGTAAAAATCTCGTCCCAGTACAATTATGATTATGAGTACATTAGCGCGCCGGTATGGGGCCTTGAAATGATCTTAGAGATCATGTATTTGCATAAAAATTATTTCCATAATTTAATATTATTGCGAGACTATTATTAAAAGTGAATATAATCTTTAGGATTATTGCATATTAGAAATGGCTTTAATTTTTAAAACAGTGTTTTTTTCGATATAACTTACTAATTTAATATAATTTTAAATAATTATAACTTTAAAATAATTTTAATTAAAAAATTAATTATTAACTTTTAATTAAATATTAACGTTTAAATATAATTTTTAAGTTATTTATTTAAACCGTTTAATATATATATTTATTATAATTATTATATTTATAATTATATTTATACCTTTTTATATAACCTTTATTTATTAAAATAACGATAATATTTTTAATAATTTTATAAATTTTATAACGTAATTAATAAATTAATAAATTAATAATTATAATTATAATTTAAAGTTTTTAATTTAAATCGTAATAATATTTAATATTAATATTTTAATAATTTAAAAAAATTATTATATATATATATTTTTTTTTACTTTACGTATAAATATTTTTACTTTACGTATAAATATTTTATATTATATATATTATTTTTATATTAAAATAATGTTAAAAATTTAATATATATTTTATATAATTATTTTTATATTAAATATAATTATTTTTTTATTAAAATATATTTAAAAATTTAATATATATTTTGCTTTAATATTTTTATATCGCGTATAATTATTTCTATATTAAAGTAATATTAAAAGTTCAACATTATGTTAAGCCTAATATGCGATTAAAAAAAACATATTTAAGTGACTATGTTTTGGTAAAAGCATATCGAGATTTGAAAATGATCTCTAAGATCATATCCAGCTGCCACTGCGGCGCGCCAATGTATATTCGCTATTCAGCTTAGGTACCTAAGGTACTGTCTACAAAGCTCCTCAATACTGTCAGGGGCTGAATTCGAGGGGGGTGCCATAAGCAAATTTCAACACATTTCAGGGATTAAATGAGTCAATATCTAGAATGACGAGGTACATACAAATTTTCTACTTCGGAAAATTGGATAGGGGTTGCGATATCAGCTCGAACTATAATGGATTAATAAATGGATGGAAATATGAATGTAATGGAAACTGACGTACGTTACACAGGGTCATCAGGTCAGAGTCAGGTCAGAGTCAGGTCGACTGTCTCCACCTGGCAATTCGGAACTGGCAGCTGACGTAGACTTCTCAACTGAATTTTGAAGCTCCGTCCAATCACGAGCCTGCCTTTACAAAAAATACACCATCTCCGGTTACATTACCCATTAATTACCAACAAAACACGAAAGCAGCCCTGGACATGGATAATTACCAAGTCGGTGTAGAATACCTCTCCGCCGGTGCCAATAGGCACACCGCTGTAGCAGATTGGAACGACGACGGTATAGTAGCCTTTGGCGCTGACTCTCACATTGCTCTCTGGCGACCACATGTAGGTGAGACTAAACGGGCCAAGAAAAATTATACTGCTAATTTCCGATGCTTAGGCTTCACCACCAAGAGGCGTGACGAACCTCATTTCGGGACATAAAGATGTGGTCAAGGCTGTTAAGTTCCTGCCCAGACTCGAAGGGGAGTCTCAGACTTATTTGGTTTCCGGCGCCGACGACCAGTGCCTGAAAGTCTGGGCGTTTTCAGATGTGGATGCTAATGTTAGTGGTGCCTCATGCATTCAGACTGTGCATGAGCACACGGCTCCGATTAACTGCATAGCGACTCTTCATGAAAGAACCTCGCCAGGTTCGGCGGCCAGGATATTCGCTACAGGTGCAGCAGACGCCTCGATAAAAGTGTGGATATTAGAAGGAAATGAAGTTCGTTTGTTACAGACAATCAAGACTGCCCCCAAGTTCTTCCCACTTTCAATAGCTTTGAGCAGACTTGGCCATGATGGTGAGGCCTTGGTGCTAGCTGTAGCAGGTACAAGGGACATTGTTCAAGTCTTTGTAGCAAGCTCTAGAACCTGCCCAGATTTCCAGCTCCAGGCAACACTGTCAGGGCATGAAGGCTGGATCCGATCGCTAGATTTTACACGGGAGGGAAATAATCCCGAGGCCGACTTGATACTAGCATCCGCGAGCCAGGACAAGTATGTTCGCCTATGGCGATTTCACCAAGGCAAAGAATTGCCCGCTGCAACTTCCAATGGAGCCGACCCATCCATAGGCGCATACTTGCCGGGAAGATCTCCTTCAAATAAGGCTCATCGATTAAAAGCTGCAGATAAGGAGTTTTCTATAACCTTCGAGGCCCTGTTATTAGGTCATGATGATTGGATCTACAGCGCTAAATGGTACTCAAATCCTTCCACTGGGAAACTCCAGCTACTCACGACTTCTGCGGACAATACACTGGCTATATGGGAAGCGGACTCTTCGTCGGGTATATGGGTTACCACTGTACGGCTCGGCGAGATCAGCAGGGAGAAGGGCGCCACGACAGCGACCGGCAGCACAGGTGGTTTTTGGACGGGGCTTTGGTCCCCGGATGGAAGCTCGGTGACATGTCTCGGCAGGACCGGTAGCTGGAGGGTATGGAACTACAACAGGGAGCAGGACCAGTGGATCCCGCACATTGGCATCAGTGGCCATACAAGAGCCGTGACCGGCATAGCATGGTCTAAGAATGGCGACTACCTGCTCTCCACGAGCTTAGACCAGACGACACGGTTGAACGCGAGCTGGAATAAAGGGGCAGGCCAGAATACGTGGCATGAGATGGCTCGGCCACAAATTCACGGCTATGACCTGAATTGCATCGACTCACTCGGGAACTCCAAATTTGTCTCCGGGGCCGACGAGAAGCTGATGCGCGTCTTCGATGAGCCGAAGGCGGTGGCGAAGTTACTGAGCAGGTTGTGTGACATCGGCAATGAGGAAAACGTCGAGACTATGCCCGACGCTGCCAACATGCCGGTGCTCGGCCTCTCAAACAAGGCAATCGAGGCTGTTGACGACGATCTCGAGATCCAAGTAACCAATCCTGAGACGGACCGAGACGCCCTAGATCCGGGCTCAACGGTCCGCAAATCCGCCCTCGAGATCGACCACCCGCCATTCGAGGACAGCCTTTCTCGGCACACCCTCTGGCCCGAAATCGAAAAGCTCTACGGACACGGTTATGAAATTTCCTGTCTTGCCGTAAGTCACGACGGAACTCTGATTGCTAGTGCGTGCAAGGCGAGCTCGATTAACCACGCCGTCATCCGCTTGTTCGAAACGGAGAGATGGACTGAGGTAAAGCCGCCGCTGACGGCGCATTCATTAACTACGACACGATTAAGATTCTCTCCTGATGATAGGTACCTGCTTAGTGTTGGACGAGATCGGCAATGGGTGGTGTTCGAAAGGGACGGCGATAACAAACATGGCTACAAGCTTTTGCAGTCTAATCCCAGGGGGCATTCGCGGATGATCTTAGATGCAGCATGGGCGCCTTCCACTGATTCGTCAGTATTCGCTACGGCCGGCCGAGACAAGCAAGTCAAGATATGGCGACGAGCATCGTCCGACTTGGCGGGCTCTGGGATCACTTGCGTAACTACGATACCAGAAAGTCATCCAGTCACAGCTATCGATTTTCTACCTCGTGCAGCTGAAAACGGTACGCTACTCCTGGCAGTCGGCACTGAAATTGGAAAAATTTCAATATATTCGATTGACGTGACATCTCTCAATGTATCTTCAACGCTGAGTCTTAGGCCAGAGTAAGTGTCCTATACCCAGCTTTGCCAGACACCACCTACTGACGAGTTCCTATAGATTATGCCTCGCAAAGGCTGTCCTGCAACTCTCATGGAGACCACAAAGGAATACGGACGAACTGGCGATAGCTGGGGAGGACAGCTCACTTAGGATATATTCGTTTTCCGAAAGACATCCCTGAAGTTAGCTTCCCGTCTATGCGACCACCATCAATCCAAAGCAACTTTTTCCGCGTGGACATTCGCTCGAGCCCGTTGATGGAATCTATCGATCCGAACGCCAAACTATGTCTTTCTCAAACACGTTAACGCCATATGCCATTGTCCCTTCAAGTAGGCAAGACCAGATACAAGCCCACCGATTTGAAATATTACTACATCATTTGCCATCTGCTCTGGTAACAATAGATGGTCCTTCAAGTGGCATTATTCTGTGTGTAATCACAGCTCCCGGATCATTGATTCAGCCATGTCTGTAGCTGCCGCTATAGTCGTTGTTGTGGATGAGGTTGCCAAGGATAACGCACCCTTGTTTCCTGCGACGAGGTTGGACATGATGCCGCTTTCGCCCCCATTAACGTAGAACCACGCGCGGTTGATGATAAACAGGACATGCTGTGGGAGGTAGAGGACGGTGGCGATGATCAATAAGCCGCATAGGAGGAACACGACGGACCCTGTTTACGCGTTAGACTTGCGATTGGTATATGTACTCCGTAGCTCGGTGGCGGCGATTCAACTCCTCCCATTCCTGGATTCCTTGGTAGAATAAACGCCGCTTAAGACTTTGAGAAAGAATACTGAATCGATTACAATTTAAACGGACGAACTCACAAAATAAGAACTTCTCAGTTGGCGTAAACATATAAACACCGAATGTGACCTCGATCTGGTACTGCTTCAGTCGAAGCCAGCGACCGAACCGCTGGAGTGCTGAGAGGTTCTCGGGCTGTTTTGTCAAGTACTCCATCCTTGGAATGTTTCCTTTTTTCTCCTCTGTTCGTCCTTTTATGTTCGTTCCTCTGATTCGCGTGGCCGAAAAGGGGAAAAGGGGGAGGGGTGGAAAAACGACCGTACTGCTCGCTACCGATTTTCGATGTCGAAAGGTAATTTATTAGAGTTAAAAAGAAGGTCGAATGCAAGGCGAGTATAGCGAAAGACAGAGGAACTTGTAATTTGAAATCTGGTCTTGTCTGAAGTAGAGATATGGAAGAAAAAACAAGATGAATTATCGAAACCGGGGGTTGTTATGTAAAGACGTTCGAGAATCGAGACCCTTCTTTCTTGGAAGGTCCAGTTGTTGCTCCTCGATTGAATCGGGACCTCCACCGAAGAAAAAAGGGACGCGCAATTGGGGAATTGAATTCTCTGGTTGGACTGAATTGGGGTAGATCCTTGCTGGTACCTAGGCAGCTAGGGTATTTTGGTGGTTAACCGCATTGGTAAATGGGTGAAAGAAATTTGGACCAATGGGATCGGGTTAGTTGTCCCCCTTTTAACTGCACTGACTGTACTGTGACGCTGGACCTTGATTAATGGGTTGCCTGCCGCGCTAATCATATGAGGTAAGGGGTTTCAATCCGAAGTGTGGCAGTGCCAGTGACGTCGTACGTTAGCTGGCCTGGCTGGTTAGGTACATGTACCATACGTAGGTATCCATGGTTTCTGAAGCTAGGTACCCCCATCCATACGTCTGCAAATGAATGTAATGTTCGTACCTACCTTATGTACTTTACGAATATTGAAGCATTGAAGTACATAATTGACGTTTGCTCTGAAGCTTGTTCCCCGTAACTCAATTTTGACTGCCAGAGCTGCCGAAGAAAATGATATATTCTCTTTAGAAGGACATTTACGGAATAGTCAAGTCAATTACGAACAATGGCCTAAATAAAAATTTCCACCGGACACGATTTTCAGCCAGTGATACTGCGGGACAACGACGACAATGCCGCCGCTGCTACGGCCTCTTCACAGCTTGCTCTACTCTATCGGTCCCAGGGTATCCTTCGGTTTCTCATTAAGACCGCTCTCCGGCACCCCGCTTTTACTCAAGAATACTAACCTACCGCCGCGCCCCAAGCCACCGCCGGAAGAAGAAATCGAGGAGTCTTTCCTGAAAGGCAGCGGGCCCGGCGGGCAAAAAATTGTACGTCACTACTTCTACTTCCCTGGGACACCAACGTAAAAGCTAACAAGTGCTCGGCTCACAGAACAAAACCAACTCAGCGGTTCAACTAAAGCACCTCCCCACCGGTATCGTCGTCAAGTCGCAAGCCACCCGCTCCCGCAGCCAGAACCGCACTATTGCTCGACAGCTGTTAGCTGATAAGCTCGACCAGCTGGCCCGCGGTGACCAGAGCCGCTCTGCCGTGGTCGGCGAATTTAAGCGCAAGAAGAAAGCCAGCTCCGCTAAAAAGAGCCGGAGGAAATACCGCAAGTTAGAGGAAGAGAAACAAGCAAAGGCTACGCAGCAGGATACACTAGAAGAGGAGAGTAGTTTCGAGGAGGAATATCTGCAAGACCAAGAGAGCCCAGATAATAAAAAATAAGCCTCTGCCTACGTACTTGAAGCTTCCTGGAGCCAACCATCCGCTCTGGGGACATGAATTATTCTAGAAATCTGCAATCTAACCCTAACCAAATTTTGAACAATACTATTTCGATTCAAAGCAAATATCACATACCTTAGGCTTTCACAAGTAGTCTCGAAGGTTTCTTGAAAACGTGGCATCCTACTGGGTCAGTGCCTAATGGCCTTTGTAGGCTCGCGGTTCACATTATTCACACCAGACTCATTACTAGTATAACGAAGAAACAAAGTAGTATATGATCAACCTCGGCTGGAATTGTCTAGTCCATCCCGTGCTTGAACGGCCTCCTAAAAGTAAAGCACATCATATTCTCTTTTCTCATGGAGTAATACAGCCCCAATCTTTTGACCGCCATCAGAACCTTTTGGAGATACGAGTTTCGACAGGTATACACCCGCAACGGTAGGAGCTGCGCAAAGGTCATACTCCGATCGGAAACATCGTGGGCTCGTGAGAAGTTGTTGGGCACGAAGTGTTCAAATAGCTGATTCGCTGTTAGGTACAAAGTGGGTCATAAAGGTTTGACAGAGGCGTTCTTAAAATACCTTAGAAGCACTTGCGGTGCACGATCGAAGGTCCGCTCTCGTCGTACTCCTGCTTAGAGATCCACATTTGCTGGAAGGTAGACAGAGAAGCCAAAATGGAACCACCGATCCAGACGGAGTATTTTCGCTCAGGAGGAGCAATGATCTTGACCTTCATGGACGATGGGGCGAGGGCGGTGATCTCCTTCTGCATACGGTCGGAGAGACCAGGGTACATAGTGGTACCACCAGACTAAACATCATGTTAATAATTGACTTGAGAAGAAAGCTTAGCAAATAAACTTACCATAACGATATTTCCATAGAGATCCTTTCGGACGTCGACATCGCACTTCATGATGGAGTTGAAAGTAGTAACGTGGATACCACCGCTCTCAAGACCCAACACGGAAGGCTGGAATAGGGCCTCGGGGGCGCGGAATCGCTCATTGCCAATAGTAATGACCTGACCGTCGGGAAGCTCGTAAGACTTCTCCAAGCTGGAGCTCTGGGCAGCAGTCTGGATCTCCTGCTCGAAGTCAAGAGCGACGTAGCACAGCTTCTCCTTGATATCTCGGACGATTTCTCGCTCGGCGGTGGTGGAGAAGGTGTAGCCACGCTCGGCCAGGATCTTCATGAGGTAGTCGGTCAAGTCACGACCAGCCATATCGACACGGGCAATGGCGTGGGGAAGGGCGAAACCTTCGTAGATGGGGACAACGTGGGTGACACCATCACCAGAGTCCAGCACGATACCGGTGGTACGACCAGAGGCGTACAGGGACAGGACGGCCTGGATGGAGACGTAGAAGGCGGGGGCATTGAAGGTTTCGAAGACAATCTGAGTCATCTTCTCACGGTTGGACTTGGGGTTGATGGGAGCCTCAGTGAGCAGGACGGGGTGCTCCTCAGGAGCCACACGCAGCTCGTTGTAGAATGTGTGATGCCAGATCTTCTCCATATCATCCCAGTTGGTGACAACACCATGCTCGATGGGGTATCGCAGGGTCAGGATACCACGCTTCGACTGTGCCTCATCACCGACATACGAGTCCTTCTGACCCATACCAATCATGATACTGGCATGTTGTTAGACACCGTGCGCGCAAATTACTACCCGTTCATGATGCGATTTATTACTTACCCATGATGACGAGGTCGACCGACAATGGACGCTACGTTTATATGTTAGAAAAGCAGTTGAGGTTTGAGGCCATCATGATGGGGCTTAAGCGGGGGCGGTTGGGCGAGGATGGAACTTACGGAAGACAGCTCGGGGAGCATCATCACCGGCGAAACCGGCTTTGCACATACCCGAACTAGGCTTAAGTCAGCTCAACGTATTCCAACATATGCAGCCCGACATTGAAATCGCGGTATTTGGGTGGTATTTTGTTCTAGATACCACACGACCGATGCGCTCTGCAGGATGCGGTGAGACGAGGCTAGATCTTACCCATTGTCGATAACGAGGGCAGCAACTTCCTCTGCGAGTAGAAGACACGTTAGCCAATGTACGTTTGTTGGAGCATCAATTAAACTGATTTGGCTTGACAAGAAGAGATGTCGACATACCTTCCATTGTGATGGATTATGTAGGTTAGGTTTAGAAAGATTAATTAAAAAAGAAGAGAATGAGAGAATGAGGTTGTTACTGTTAGCCCACTCGATTCCCAGATCGTGAAGAGCAAAGATGATGGTGTTTTCTCGAAGTCTGCTGGACAGAGAGCAACGAGAAAAGGAGGTGATTGTTGAGTGGAAGTTGATTTTAAGGTCGAAAGTCGGACAGGTTAATTGCTTCTGGGGGGTGAGAGTGTGGGAGAAAAGGGAGGAACGAAGCTGGTTTGATGCACCGATCCCACAGTCTATGGGAAGAACTTGTGGGCCGAACAAAAAAAGAGGCGGGGCAGAGTTAAGTACAAAATACGTACGCCTATCAGCGATGCTGGAAGGCGATATGTACCAAAGTACCTTTTCTGTTACAAGGGGCAGGAGTTGGTCTACGCACACAAACACGACCTGAACAACAGCAACACCCCCCAGATAATCCCCTTCACCGCCGTCACCGCCGTCACAAAGCCAGTGATATAAGATTAGCTGGGATCCTTTGAATAGATCGAATTAGGCAGTCAAATTTAACACCTCATCTCTGACACCCATATTGTTCAGCATCTGACGAGGCATCCCCAATAATTCTTTAGCTCAGTATACAGTACGACCTGGTCTGTTCTTATCTTGATTTTAAGGTGCCTAGAATCCCATGGTTAACCTCTCCGCCAAGACCACCGAACCGACTACCTAACCCACCTCACTGTAGTTAGGTAGTCAGGGGTTCCTATTTGAAATAATAGGTACGACTCAGGCATCTTCATAAAGACCCCGAGACCCGAAGACCTACTAACCATGTCTCCCATAAGTTATGGTCCACTCACTATAAGCCATGATGAATATCTGTGGCTTAGCACATGTTGGTACAAAGTTATGTAGGTAGGAAATACAATTACGTAGACCAGAGACTCCATGTTCTTCACAGCTGTTAATTCTTGACTTTATTAACCAAAAATCTCTCTCATTATTGGAGGAAATTCGATTGCCAAGCAGGCATCGCCTATCCGGGTCAGACATGTCAATCTCACGGGGCGAGTGGGTTGCGTATGTATGCAGGGGCAAAGTAATAGCGTCTTTTTACTTGTATTGCCTCTTCTTTCCATCCAGCCTTGCCTCTCATTGAGCGGTTATATTAGGCATCAGGCTACTACCATTTTCGTGATTATACGAGTCTTATGCGACTTGCCGGATATAACACGCCGTCTCCAACTGAGAAGGAAAAAAACAGAAGAAAATACAGTTTAATGTCTATAAAATTTAGTAACAGCTTGCTACCCTAAGCAGGGTACCATTTTCATTAACGCTGTAATTAACATGGGCAACTCTTCAGAAAATTTATTGCTGTACCCTGAGCTGTCAGTGCATGGGCGGTCAAGAAACCGAAGGCGGGGTGAGGGGCATTTGTGGCGGGGCAGCTCTTTACCGTGGCTGAATTCAAAAGGTAGCTCCCAATCTTCATGTGTACTTACATAACGTGTGTAAGTACATAATGTCGATATTGGATGTAAGTATAACTGTATTCAATGCTGTTTATATAGGTAAAAATATTACGATTACCCTCTAAAATTTATTGATATTATATTCTACCCATCTCAGATACCCTAGCCATTTGATCTAATGAAACTTCAGTTACTCTTTATTCTATCTCGCTCTGATTCGCTGATTATTTATTTCGTCTCCCCACTTTCCCATCTTATCAACCCTGTTGAAGCTTCGCGAATCTCAGAGATCTCTAAAGAAGGTGATTCGACGAACAAATTCAGAGAAAGATCTAGGCGTTATTCGATACTACTTGAATGCGCTATCTAAAAAGTTTGTTGATTTATTGCAATTTCTACGTCAATATCGAACTCTAACCAAGAGCATCGAACAATCGATCGCCTAATATTCAAAAGCCTGTCTCAAATGGGATAAATCGACGTAATCTACCGAACTTCAACATCCCACCTTGCATAATTCCTAGCTCTTCGCCAGAAAGTGAGAAAAACACAAATTCTGATTGCAAAAAAAAAAAAAAAACTCTTTCGCAACAAGTGTACAGAGCAACACCCGTCAAGGGTAAAAGAAAGTCAAAATGGCAACGGACAAGAACCTAAATGAGCTCCTAAAATGGAGCATCGAAAATTCAACACCATCAGACCCATCGGCGCCCGAGTCCACAGGACCGCGAACGACTCTGAACCCAGAGGCTCTCGCCGCAATTATGGGCGCGCCCTCCGAAGCTGAATTAATGCAAGCAGCCATGGCCGCAATCACATCGACAGACCCGGAAGTAACCCTCGAATCCAAGATGACGGCCTTCGACAATTTGGAGCAACTAGTCGAGTCGCTCGACAATGCCAATCTGCTATCTCCACTAGGCCTCTGGACCCCGCTGCTCGAGCTTTTAGGCCACGAGGAGGACCCGTTAAGACTCATGGCTGCCTGGTGCGTTGGCACTGCGGTACAGAATAATGTGCCTAGCCAGGAGCGCCTGGTTGCGCTGGGCGGTGTCGAGAAGCTCGTCAGGATGGCCCTCGGCGAACGGCTACCCATGGAAAAGCGCTCGGGCGCCGGAGACGAGACGACGGAGGAGGGCGTTGCGAACAATAGGGAGGAGACGGAGGACGTGCGTCGTAAAGCTGTCTATGCGCTTAGCTCTGCGGTGAGGAATTATCAACCGGCCTTAGACGTTGCGGCGAAGGAGCTGCGGAAGAGAGGCAAGCACGTTCAAGAGGGGATCGACGCAACAGACATGGATGCTGTAAACGAGCTGATCAACGGTTTAAAGAACAAGGTTGTAAATGCATAGTTCTTGATGCTTATGTGGTACAGGGGAAAAAACATTATGGCTTCATCGGCGTTGGCGGGCAAATTTGGGTCAAAGGGAAAAAAAGGGCTCGGCGGTCCTGATACACTTGTGGAAAGTCACATATCTCAAATGACAGACAATTGCATACATATCATCTAATCATAATTGTCATGACTTGTGATGTTTTGTATTGTACAGCTGTGTTACAGTCTGTGGCATCTTCTTGATGTGACTGGTATATGTACATGTCATAAACAGGAGCACTATTACCCCTTAATCCACGAGCTTGCCGTAGAATGGAATGCCCAGACTCATACAAAGTATTCTAGCATGTCTATCAGACTTTGCCGTAGTTTCGAGGGTAACGCGACACCCGGAAATCATCTTGGACGGGTATAACTAGATGCGCGTAAGTAAGTAATTTCTTGCTGCCTAGGACATTAAAACTTACAGAGTAATTAGCTTCTACTTCTGGGAAGTACTGCATATCTTGGGGTTCGAAGCCCCAGCTAATGTTACCAGTGCTGTCGCCGGTGGTGCCTAGACTTCTGTTAATGCCTAACTTTGGATTTCAAGAGATACCGGTGTGCAAACCTCTGATGCCTTTCCAATCCTTGATCTTCGGGAACACTAGGTGGATCATCTTGTCTACAAATTCATAGGCCTGATCCCCCCATACTGAAACCTTCACACCCGACCTATCACCCTTGACAATGCCCCATTGGGAAACGCTAGCCTTCGTCGTCGTAATCTCGGGGCGAACGCCTGTGATAGTCTGCAATACCGCCCGTCCGACGATAAGATGATCCGGGTTCTTCTTTGCTTTTGGCATGTACATAGCTAGATGCACAGCCCTGATCTCGGGAATATTCTGCCAGGTGATCTCTTTTTCAAGTGGAAAGAGAACGTCGTGACCTCGCGGCCCACGCTTAGGACGATTCTTCATGTAGGGTGATGAGTCATCCCATTCCCTCAGCCGTATCCTTTCAGGCTTCTCGGGCGTCCCTGGGGGGGTATGTTGGTACATTAAAGTCATAATGTCGGAGGCAGTTGTCGAGTGAAATGTCTGTTTCAATCGCGGAAGATTGAACGGTCCAGGAGAGAAGTTCCGAGCAACAGGATCCGAAGACGGCGGCGGTTGGACTGGATGTAGGGGACCTCGGTAGTACTTTGGGGGATGATATCGATATCTATAAATTAAATCCTCATTAATTTTCCTATCTTCGAGTCGAGTCGTATTCCATGCTTACCTCTCATGCGGAAGCTCGTGGTTTCTACGGCTTGCTCTCTTCCGCGGGTCCGTGATTTTAACATCCTCTCTCGTCACAATGGGCGAAGCTAGGCCAGAGTCTTGCTCAATGTCGGGTATTACGGGTGCGGATGCGGTAGCTTCAGTAGATACACATCTCTGAAGGTGCGCCGGGGAAGATTTCCACCGCGACGCAGCAGTGAGAAGCTGACGGCCTGCCCGCGGCGCATCCCTAAAAGCCGCCATGATGTGTTCACACGTGCCAACACCGAGTCTTGGTCTCAATGGCTTCGCGCATTCGATCATCCAAGACTTGAGAAGATCACTTGAGTGGAAATTTCAAAGCTCCAGCCCTCACTGCGAAAGTTTTCGGAGAAACTAATATCCGATCCCTGCTTTACTGAAAAAAATTAGGATGTATGGTTGCGTACATATGTGGGTACATTTCAACCCCACGCAGCCCACGTTCTGGTCATCATCTCAATTTATGTACTTACATGTACGTAAAGCCTCTGTCAAGAGCTACACTAACATTAGTGCTCATAGTGTTTTTTTTTAAGAAAATATCAAGAAAAGTCTCTTTACGCCTTTTCAATAGAGCGGAATCTAGCTGCTAGTCGCGATCGTCATACTTCAAGGAGGAACTTAGTATTAGATCTTGAAATCCGCATCGAATCGCTAACATGCTACTACATACCTAGGTACGTATGTAGTCAAGTTGGATACATATGCACCTACTAGTCTGCTTAGATAGATTGCCGGAGGAGTACATCATCTATTATATCGTCGCCAAACGTAAGCACTTAGAAGTTAAGAGGACTCAAGATACACGTACGTATAGTAGTGCCACCAAGCTATGTACTCGGTGGCACGTCCATCACCTGATGAGTCTATTCGCCCATAGGTAAGTGCCATGACTACGGGTACTAGTTTAACCCATTTTGGTAATGCATCACAACTCAAGTTGTTCGCACTGGTACGACTGCCCGCATCACGAGACCTCCGTACATGTATCTAGACTTGCCGGACGACTGATGTACATATTACGTAGCATGTATATAAAACATATCACGAGATATGACAGCTGACAATTGTGAGGCTGAAAATGTATTGTAGCTGTCTGTCCCTTACGTTATCACCTACAAGACTTCAACGATTCCCAAATCACGGGCTTCACCACAGCCTCAAAGTCATGTGCGCGCTCAGCTGGTATCTGAGATATTCATTTTAGGTACTAGCTCGGATATATGTATGTATCGGTATCTATGCCGCGATAGTATTCGCCCCATATATACCTACATATAGTTAACCAATCCATACTTGCATGTCTGACTTTCAGGATTGTGAATAATTCATGATCAGACATCCATGGTCAGGGTTGTGTTGCGGAACGGAAAGCAAGATCTCATTCGATCGCCCGCAGCAGGGTGAGAACCTGGAAAGACCCAAGCAGCCAAGTATCCCGCTTGCAACGCTCTAGCCCCACCAATGAAGATGGAGAATGGCCCTTCTAGACTTCTCCCTAAGGAAGTAGGTTCCGTGCTGTCGAGGTACCGAACAGATTAGTTTCCTTAGCTTCGCTAGTCCTTGTAAAACCTGCCAGATGCAACTCAAGAATCTGCACTACCCCTTCCAGCCCTTCCTGCCCTTCTAAATGTTGACACACAGGACACACATTTAAGTTATGAGGGTCCAGTGTAGTTGTGCCGTATTTTTATACGCATCCATGCATTTTATAATTTCCAAAGTAAAAATGTAGGTAACTTCGATAAACGGCACATTACATTTATCAGTCCTTCTCAAAAGCCTACCTAGTACCGTACATACACACATAGGTACATAGAAAGAAGTACCGCTTTTCTTGCAACTTTTCGGTCCCTGCCTTTCCGTCGACTTACACAATCTGTCCCAGTCTTCATTTTTTCAGTGTGCTGCCTATCCAGATTCGAGAAACATCTCCCAAGGAATGTTAGACGAGCGCTTGTGGTTCTGAAAGAAAAAAACCCTCCTAGGCTGCATGGCGCGAATCTGATTTTATAAAGCATTATTTGAGAGGAAACGCAATCCGACCCGTTCTTGCATCGCCCTATGATTCTTTTTTTGGACCCTTGACGCGAACTGCACACTCTGTCACTCCATACTGCACAGTACAGCGCAGCGCATAGCAAGCCGTCCTATGCTGTGGTGCCTTAGCTACACAAGCTACTTCCAACGACAAATCATCTTAAATTCTTGGCCGCTGCAAACTGCCGCTGCCGCTCAAACTGTTCCCATATTCATTCATACATTCGAAACGTGGAATTGCAACAAGTCGTTATATTAAACCATGAGAGATTCTCTTCTATTTCACCATCATCCCCAACCTTAGCGCCAAGTTGTTACGAACCCCTTCAAGACTCTAACCTAGACGCTTCGATTCTCGACCCTTGGCGCCCCATCTATCCGTAATTGGCAGTCCAACCCATCGACTCTGGCCGAGAAAGGAAAGAGAAAGAGTAACTCGTTGGCATCGCACAGGGCATTGTTCAATCTAAAGATGGTTGAAGGTCGGTTGTGTCGTTGAAAACCGTAAATCATCAACGAGTACTGCCTCTTTTTACACCCTTTAAACCTGGCCCTTCGGGCAATTTTCTACGATATGCGAGACCCCACCACGAAGACCAGCCTTCCTAGGAAGTTTCTGAGCCGCCGCGAGAAGAACAGTCACCGTCGTGGCAGATCATCCGACCCTGCCCATAAGGTAAGGTAACATCCGATTTATCAACTACCCATCTTAATACTAACTGTCCTGTTTCTCTCTTAGCACCGTCCTCTATCATCCGAAGCCTTCTTTTCCTTATTCAGACCAGAATCCACCAGACAGTCGAACAATGCCGACACGGAACAAGAAAAAGAAACGGCCAAGGTGCGTCAACACGAGACACGACATCCAGCTGCGCTTCAAGTGCCTGACCGTTGACTCGAACAGATCGACGACATACGACGACGAATTGCCGAACTAGATTTCCCTATCTTAAACGATGACCAGATTCGATATGTGCTCAACTCGAAATACTCTTCCGGCGATGTGGACAAGGCCATCGAGCTGCTGTCATTGCAGCAGACATCCCTCTCTGGAAAGATCCTTAGCTACAACCCGGCTATCAACATGCTCGGAGCTGAAAATCGAGGGAACGTAACCTGCTATCTCGATGCCCTACTCTTCGCTATGTTTGCCAAGCTTGAATCTTTCGAGTGCATGCTTAAGAACGACTCCATGGACGAACCACAGCGGAAATTGGCAGCGCTACTGCGACTTTGGGTGAATATGTTGAGGAGTGGAAAATTAATCGAGACAGACATGGTAGGTAGCCCTTCTTCGGCCTGTGATACACCAGTAGGACTCATATTAGGCAGACACAACATATCCAAGATGCCTTGGCTGCGTGTGGTTGGAGAGAAGCTCAATTGCTGGAACAGCAGGACACGTCTGAAGCCTTTGCGTTTATTACGGAAACTCTTCAACTCCCTCTCCTTACTTTACAAGTCGACTTATTTCATCAAGGCAAAAATGACGATGCGGATCACAAAGTCGTCTATGAAAGACTCTTGAATCTTGCCGTGCCAGCGGACACCGATGGCAAGGGAATTAGGCTAGAAGACTGCCTAGAAGAATATTTTAACTCGCAAGTTGATGTTCTCAGAGACAGCCTCGAGGAGAAGAAGACAGGAGAACGGTCCGAGACAGCGCCAGATTGCCAGTTTCCCATGAATTCGACCGAATCTAGAAGTACCATAAGGGTTGTTACAAATGAAGATCAGCAAGATCAAGAAGATACCGATGGTAGCCCATATTTAGAACGGAGATGGACGGTGGCCGCGGATCCCCATTCCCTTAATATCCAAGCGGATACTGAAGGGGAATCCTCAGGATCCCAGTCGATTATGCGACCAAATCGGAGTCGAACAGAAAGCATCATTCAGCGAGTTGTGCTTGACGAGCAGGGCAAACCGTCCGAATCTGACGCGGCAAGTTTATTCCAGAGAGCCAAGAGGACAGCCTCGGTTGTCAAAGCCGTAACAATCCCCGCATGGCAATTCTTCAGACTAATACGTACGATATTCTACTACTTTGGCACAGACGCTTTGAAGCTAATCTAGATTATAGCGTGGCACTCCCCAGCAAATAAGGAGCCAGAAAGTGATCTAGAGGTTGCTCGACATTTTAATCAGCGACCAGTTGTCGGGATCTGCCTAAAACGGTATATGGTGGACGAAAAGGGCAACATGAAGCGGCAGAATACATACATTGACATTCCTGACAGCTTGAGACTACCGCATTTCATCGTCGATG
Source organism: Hypoxylon sp. PDH2405 (assembly GCA_023628415.1). Taxonomy (NCBI): domain Eukaryota; kingdom Fungi; phylum Ascomycota; class Sordariomycetes; order Xylariales; family Hypoxylaceae; genus Hypoxylon; species Hypoxylon sp. PDH2405. Next base: position 76,725 of record JAMAKT010000086.1, on the reverse strand, counting down.
AGAGACACGTGGAAGAAAATGGACTCGCCGCCGAGTACAAGCTTGTACTCCAATCTGTAGTCTGCCATCGAGGGGATTCACTGCATTCTGGGCACTATATCTCGTTTTGTCGCGTAGCCCCTAAGCTTCTCACGGATAACCGCAGACATGACAACGATCCGCCACCGGATTACGAAGAGGCACAGTGGGTCAAATTCGACGACCTTGCGATTGGAAATCGCGTGACCGTTGTTGATGACATCAAGCAATCGCTGAAGGAAGAGATGCCCTACTTACTATTCTATCAAATTGTCCCGATAGTAGAGGTAGCGACCAGCTCGACCGAAGGTACAGACGCGGAACCGCCATCTTACGACGATGCTGCACTTAACCTGACAAATTCGGAGACATCAGCAGCGCAAAGCCAAGACAGGCTTTCAGTTTCGCGTCAAGCCAGTAGCTACTTTGACAGTACGAGCATTCAACCATCGGTCAATAGTAGCGTGCGCTTCTCGTCTGAACTCGAGCGACCACAACGTCGCAGCTTCGCTGATGAGGACGGATTTCTCAGCGTATCTCGCCGGGGCAGTATATACAACGATTCAAGCAACCCTAGTCCGGCGGCAGGATCAGAGGCACCTTCGCCGGCTGTCACACCTGGAGAAGAGACTACGGCGCAAAGGCTCACCCGGGCTGCTGCAAGATTCAGAGGCGGTAACAAGAGCAGGCCCCAAAGCCAAGCCGGCGAGGGTCGTAAGAGCTTAACAGTATCAAGATTTGGAGGTTTTATGAAAACGAGTAGGGAACCACTACGAGACTCGACTTCAACAGAAACCGAAGATGACTACGAGTTTATTGAGAATGTCAATAAGGATTCTACAAAAGAAAACGAACCGGATGCAACTCCTATGCAGAAGAGAGGAAAGTCGAAAAATCGAGTTGATAAAGGAAAAACGAAGGATAATAAGAAGATAAATATGCCGGATAGGGAATGCATTGGTGAGTACATCCTACTATTCATTTCTCATATTGCCCCTTAAATTAAAGCACACTGCACTCTGGCTCATAGGACCTTGCGGAGAATGACCGTTGATTGAAAACTAACCCCCCCAATAAAAAAAAGTTCTTCCGTATCCCCTTGAAAATTATAGCCATTGCCCGTGCTAACTCGGTTGTTGTAGTGCAGTAACGGTACTATTTTACGTGGTTGGGATGGTCTGGTTGATTTAAGAAACAAGATACCCGGCAGGCGTTGGCCATACAGAAGATTTGTCGCAAGGGGCTTAAAAAAACGACGGACAGTTTCGTCGGCATACCCAGGTAATGAGTGAATATTCTTCTGAAACTATTGCATTATCACGGAGCGCTAGAAGGGCGATCACTGGACAGCATTCAGACGGCGTTTTTGAAATTCACATGTACGCATTAGAAAAATTCGAGTTTTCCATCGCGCAAGGATTGCATTAATGATACGAAGTCCTCGTACTTTGTGAGCTACGATCCAACGACTGGATAGTGTATATGTGTTATCCTACATAATTAGAGCGGAGCGGATGACGTTGCGATTCCCCGAGGGCCTGGTCGTCCGGAAATATCAGTGGATCCGCCAGACTTTCCGGGAGTTCTGCCTACTTGTGGATATAGGAGTCGATGAATGGTATCCGGGTCTACAATGGCGCGTTCATCCAGTTGTAAGCTTCATAACGCCAGGCTTTGAATATGAATATGCGGTCTGTAAAAAAGCCCTTAGAAAGCACCGGATGGGTATGCTTACTGCATCATCTCCATCTAGCACCTAGATTTGTATATGACCGAAGAGATTGGTTTCACAACTTCCTACCTTAGGTACCCGAAACGAACGTAGTATCGAAATATCTAACACTGCCAACGGCGATAATACGAGTGGCTTATAGGCAATTTCCATCCCTTGTTTTTGGTGACTTAGTCCCGTTACGTATGTTATAAAGGGTAGCCCATATGCAACAGAATCTATAGCAATCCTCTATTCATGAATGCGCCTATTGTACCCTACTTAAACCTATGCCCATGCAATGGAGTGTCTTAGTGTGAGTGCCGCTTAGTCCATAAGCGATTGCGTAATGTCACGACGTAACCTAATCTTCGTCTGCGATCTTGTCCATTACAGCCTCGGCTGCCGTGTTAACCACCTTCTCCGGTAGCTTCTCGATAACGATGGGGGGTACCGCAGGTGCCGAAAGGCCGCCGCCTGGTAGCGGTGCCGGGGTCTCAGAGCCACTATCTGGCACGGGAATACGTATATCCTCGGGAGATCCAGGAACGGTCCGGGGATCAAGACCTGGAATGTGGATACGCTTGGCATCGTTCTGATATGCGCCCGGGATGACCTCAATGATCTCATTCCGTGGGAACTTGAGATTTGGGATGTCCATTGTGCTGCAATGCATGAGGTACGCATAGAGGACGCGTAGAACGCTTTCATGGGCGATTATTAGCAAGTCGTTCTGCTCGCGTTCAAGCTCTAGAATGATTGGTTCGAGTCGTACGGCAAGATCATGATAGGACTCAGCGCGCGGGTAGCGATGATGATAAGGATCTAGTTCATGTTTCTCAACTTCCTCGGGGTATAGACGGCGGATCGCGCGCTCACTCAGCCTTTCGCAGACCCCTGGGTTGATTTGAGCCATCTGGCTACGCTGGCGAACTTTATATCCGAGTTCCTTGAAGACATCGGCTGTTTGAAGAGTGCGCATGCGCGTTGAGCACCACACTGTGAGTGAACGGAGAGGAACATCGGGTCCGCCCTGCGCAATACGTGCAGCTCGTTCTTGTTCACGGTGCTTGATCACCGTCTCGGTCATCACCCTAGCATACTTCATCCCTTCCTCGGACAGTGGCGCATCCGCTTTGTAGCTTTCTTCTTCCGTCGCAGTGCCGGGCCGGACGAAGAATGTCGCTCGAGATTTGATGTGGGTGTTAGTCAGGTAAAAGACAATTCGGTGTGAGAGATAGTTGAAGGATACGTTGTTATAGAAGAATTTCTGGCCTGCGTTGATCATCTTGATATAGTTGAGTTCCTTTTCATTCATGGTTTCAAAGGTGGGTATCTTGGTCTCCATGCGTTCTAAATAGAGCTTGGCGGCTTCATCGGGGTCCATATTGGCAAACTACAGGCATACAGACATTAGTTGCGCGTCTAATAGATAGAAGGAAGCCTAGGCGCCATACGTCGGGAGAGCCAATTTTGACATTACGCGCGTTCTCTCGAAGGAGATTTTCATCGTCAACGTAAGACTCCAGGAACAAGGTCTGTGGCCTTGTTAATCATGATTCTTCGCCAGATTTCTTTGCTAGATGTGATTTCATACCTGAACGTCGTGTTTCGCGAACTCCTTAGCTAGCGAGCGACGGCCGCTTGCAGTAGGATTCACTGCGTCATATATTGCCACTTGACCATTTTCATGATTAAGCCAACCGTATATGTCCTCACGGCACTTCTTAAGGATCTTCTGACGTAAAACAACAGAAGCCGGAGAAGCATTGGGGTAGAAGTAATCCTCAGGTACATGGCCACCTTGCCCAACAGTAGCTCGACGGTAGTCACCAAGGTGGAAAATCCGCGTCTTGACGCCTAACCTAGAACACATGAGACAAGATTCGTGGTACTGGAACGATCAGCGTACCATTGTAGATACCGTGCTAACGAGACAGCAATATGCCTAAAAGGACGTCAGTAGCTGGTTGGTACAAAATGGGGCGGCAAGTTGGATCTTACGTTTTGCCTCGAGCAGGAAGTCCCACCATGACGATTGCAATACGGCCGGAGTGGAAAAGTCTTCCGGACATAGTGCTGTAGAGCTGGGCCGGAGCCCTATCGCTATCCTCGGGGACATCATGGATACCATCGATGAAGGTACTGCTCTTGCGCCGGTACCTGGGTGCGTTCGCGGCGATATCCGCTGTGCTGGTACAGTTAGTGATAGATTCCTTCATTGCCGCAATTACTGCCGCAATGGGCTTGGTGCTATCCGTTCTTTAGACAGGAATCAATGGATCAAGAGACGACAATAGGAATCAAATAATGTAGATTATAAACGACAGGAATCAAATCCTGTCCTACCGAAAAGTGTCTTCCCCAGACTTGTGTTCAGACCACCCAAGAGGCTATGATCGATCCTGTATAAGTCCGTCCCGTGGAAAGAACACAGCAACAAACTAACCATTGTGTTGCCACTGGCGTTCGGCTCGAGCGTATGTACCGACGTATTGCAAGCGTACCCAAATAACAAGACAATCATCAAGTAAGGACATCCCACTTACAGTAATGTATCCATTTCGAGAATGACCTGCTTCAGTAATCCTTGCTCCTGAATTGTCTAATTTGCCAAGAGCAGCAGCAACGGTTGCATTAGCTCGCGGATCCGGGGGGGCTGGGGCTAAGATCCGTATAGATTTGCTATTTATTTTTACCCGTAGAGGTAACTTGAAAAGGCGGCTGGTTGTTATGAAATCAGAGTTTGAATGCGATCGCTTCGAATTTAGTACTTTCGAGATTATGATTAGGAGTATAACACCTCAGCATAGAACAAAAAAGGTGCCACAGTGAGGATAAGATGAAGAGCAGTGCTTTCACAGCGAGTAACTAAGTCCTCCAAGAAGAGGAGAGAGCGAACAGCCCATTCCCATGTGGATATGGTCTTTGGACACACTTGACGAAAATGCCAAGAATTTTCTGTGAAGACGAAGAAGTACTTCGAAGACCCTTGCAGGGATGTGGACGAACCTTAGGATATCCGGACGTCACATGTGGGAGGTACGTACTACCTATACCTAACAGATACCTATACCATTGCTTGCATTTCAGTGGAGGTTTAGGTAAGGTCAATCAGGTGGAAGTCGACCTAGGAAACGGCGCAAGGATTATTCCGCCCAACCAGAAGTGGGGACCTCATGAACCAGGATGTTGATCTCACTGCCGCAAAGCCCCAATAATCATTTTTTTTCCTGAGCCCTCTTGCAAGCTAACGAGAAAAAAAAATTAACGACACATTGACCCAATTGTAGGGAACTTGCAGACCTGGAAAGCTAGGCAATATTCGTCGTCACAACTATTTGCCGAGTCCTCAATTTTTAACGACGATTCTGATTGTCCAGCTCTTCCCTTTGTAATCGTCCTATCTCACCAGGTTTCTGTCGTCATTCCTTATCAAAGACGTCAGTTGCCCTGACACCGCTCTCCATCATGGCCTCCAGCCTCGAATCGCAGCCGACCCGGTCATCGCCGTTAGGCTTCCTCACAGCAAACCCTATAGCCAATGCAGTCTCCGATGCATACAAGTCGTTCTCTGAGCGACGAGCAAGGCTCGGCTTGTCAAATCCCGGCACTGTCGAGACGATCGCAAAGGAGGTTCAGCGCGAAGTTTCCCTCAACAACTACATGCACACCGGCATAAGAGCAGACCTCACCAAGGCTGTCAGCCTATCGCCATTGTTCCAGGTTTCTCATCAGTTTGCAATGGGCGAGCACCAGAATCCGTATGCCTTTGCAGGCATCTTTGGTACCAACAAAGTTAGTAAATTCGTAGTCGAGCTCTTCGTTGTCGACAAACGAAAGCTGCGCTAACACATACGGTCCTCTGATAGGTATTCCTCCAAGGAAGTATGGATAACACCGGCATGTTGTCTACGAGATTCAACTACCGGTGGACCTCTTCGCTAGTTACCAAATCTCAATTTCAGATAGGCTCCCAGGATATGGCCTCGATTGAGCACGAGTATACCGGCAGTGACTTCACTTCCTCCGTCAAGATGCTGAACCCTTCATATCTGGAAGGCGGCTTAACCGGTATCTACATCCTCAGCCATCTTCAGTCAGTTACCCGCAAGCTTGCTCTCGGTATTGAGGCAGTCTGGCAACGAGCTGCGTTAAATCAACCCCCTGAGTCTGCTCTATCCTACTGCGCAAAATACAAGTCCGACGATTGGATTGCGACTGCTCAGTTACACGCCCAAGGTGCCTTGAACGCGACGTACTGGCGGAAGTTGTCGGATAAGGTTCAAGCTGGCGTCGACATGACTCTCCAGGTCGCGCCAGGTCCCGGTGGTCTCATGGGAGGTGGCTTGCAGAAAGAGGGTGTCACGTCTGTCGGTGTCAAGTACGACTTTCGCATGTCAACATTCCGAGCGCAGGTCGATTCCAAGGGCAAGTTGGGCTGTATACTAGAGAAGCGCGTTGCGCCACCCGTCATGATGTCATTCTGTGCGGATGTCGACCACTTCAGTGTAAGTTTGCTTGAAACCCCCAAGCGATAAGCTGCCTTTTCTAACTGTTTCGTTCTAGCAATCTGCCAAGGTCGGCCTTGGAATTAGTATTGAGGGCGGCGGTGACGAGTTGCAGGAACAGCAGGAAGCTCTTGGTGCTCAGGCATCGCCCAACATCCCTTTTTAAGTGTCCAACTCCGTCACATTTGGATGACTTTCTCCTCGGCAAAGAAGCTCCCCTCTCCCACCATTGCACACACCTAATACACACTATCGGCGATCCGGCACCAGGACTGTAGTAATAGTCACAGGACTGGCGTGCTGAAGATCTCGTGCGGCATCAACCACTTTCCCATCCCCTGTCTTATTAAGCATATTCCCTGCTTCTATTTGTGACACAGATGTCACCGGGCAGGTTGGATGCTGCATCAAAATGATGATTATAGACTTTCTTTTCGCACTGGTTACGAATGATTTGATAAGTCCCGAGATTGGGCTTAAGAGGCTAAGCTCTGTCTATTTTGAAGAGCACTAGGTAGAACCCCGCGAAAACGTGTACGATTAGGATTACGGCCGCTAGAAAGGCACCAGCATGGTGACATTTACGCAATGAGGATGACGGTGGCTAGGGCATGGTCGTCGATGACATTTCGAGATATCCCTCGAAGAGGCATGTAATTCTACTTGGGTGCTGTACATAGTAACCCATGATGTGTATAAATCCATGACCGCTAGCGATTGGCCTCTCGGAATGCATTTAGTAACAGTGATACGATAGGAAAAGCGGCATGTTCAATTAAACCCCCAGGGCAAAGTTGACAAGCCATCTCCAGAGCCTCTTTGCAGGTCTGTGACGCCTAACGTGTAGTTCGGGCTACGAGGACGACGAAGAAAAAAAGTTACCTTTGATAGGTGAGATTGTATCACTCCACCAACACGAGGTATGTTAGTGATCTCGATCACCACCAGGTCATTTTATATATCCGTTTTTACCTAACGCTGCCTAGATAAGATTGAGTGCAGGCTACCAAGAAATCAATCACAGATAACAAGGAGCCAGATGAACGCAAATCAATTAAGTCAAGAAATCAGAATTGTGGTGGACGGCCCGATCTTCGCGACCGTCGCCCATTTATTGGTACATTGCTCAGCAAGCACACTATCTTCGAATTAGCATTGCGTTGCCAGTAAAAGTGCTACTGATCAGGCGTGGGAACTTTGCTTACCGAAATACTGCTACCCCTTTTAAGACCTCTTGACCTATTAGCAAGGCTGCACCACCTTCAAATCTTCAGTGCAGTTTATGCCTTGCCCTCAGGAGCAGCAACGAAAGCGGCATTCAGGAGCGTTTCACTGGAACCGAGGGTCAATGTAAGACCTATTTACACGGGCGCTTGCCCAGCCGCTCCTCTCAAGCCACGTTGTGCATAAGCAAACTCGGCAACAGTCCCATCGACGTGCCAACCAATGATACCAGGCGATCTCTACGATTCTTTAGCAGGAAATATGGGGGCTAGGACTCTCAGGAGCGCCACATCATCTTTTCAGTACTAGCTCCGGTTGGGGCTTCTGTCTTAGATTTGGTCCGTCCCATATCGGCCTCGCGGCCAGGGGTTGAGTTATGACTGCCTACATTACTCTGACACCCAATAATGGTTATACTGGGAATTTGAGGGAACCGTCGATTATCCTACCTGTGGCCGTGGCGGTAGTTTGTCTACCGAGTCACGTCCGTCTCTCATCCAGACGAAGCATACCGCAAGCAGAGGAGCATTGGGAACAAGCTACTGATAGTGAACTACTCGTAATATCCACACAACTAACTAGCCTTTTCCCGGTCATATATAATCAATCAGCTCATACTCCCTTAAATAATGAGAATAATGAGACCCTACGCGCTCATGAAGAAACCATCCGTCAATCCTCAAGAAGTTCCCACTCATCCCCTTCTTAGGCATTAACAGCTAAGTCACCCTCGGGTTTCAAGACGTATACCGTCTGTAGCTTTCCATACTTTCGAAGAAGCCTGCATTTCATTCCCAGGTTTCTAAGGTCGAGCCGAACAACGAAGTACCCGTCCCTTGGGATGTCTTCCAGCTTCTGGGCCCACATCTTCTCTGCATTGCTGTCCATGAAGAGATTCCAGCAGTCGAGGTCTTCATTGGACGGCTCATTGAGGAGTAGCGTCCAGTATTCATTCGTATCTGATAATGTTAGCAGAAAGCCTTTCGCAGGTGAGACAGTCAGTTACCATTATGGAGCTTTCTAGTTTTCTCGATGGTGATTTGAGCTATACGTGGGTCGTATACCAAGGTCCGGTTCTCAACCCGGGGCCACAGAGCGATTTCCGACATCCTTTTGAAATATAAACTCCACAGTAAGTCGGAGAGTCCTGAAACGAGTATTCTGCCTTGTTAACTTGGTTGTTTGTTTGTTTGTGTCCGTGTGTTATGAAAAAACAAGTGATGTTGATTGAAAGGCTTCAGTGTTTATTAAAAAGGACGCGTTTTCAGCAACTACACCTACTCGTAATGCTAGAATTCGCCTCGCCACCCCCCTGAATTATGATCCTTGGGTCGCATCACGACCAGCAAGACCGGTCGGACCATCCACAACCAATCGATCCTAAGAGGTATTTACGCAGGGTCGATTCTTACCGACAGTCGGGTGTGTTACACAATGAATGCAGGCTATGTACCTGAGGTAGGCAGGTCGCCACGAGTCCAACCCATATCACACAATATATCGTACTCGCTTATTCACCGAAAAATATTTTATTTCGATTTAATCAAAGATTAACCTTTTTCGCTACTATTCAAGAGCTCCCGCATAACGAGACTCGGTCTGCTCGGTGAGTTTGTGAATTCGTAAGACTCGTCCTGCCTGCCTTGGAGCAGTGTTCCTCACCACGAGCATTGATAACTAATTATGAGACGCTACATGGCCCAATCAAGTAGCCCTCAATGTTCAATAAGATAGCCTTTCACAGATTAATAAGGTAAACTGGGCCATATCGCATCCTTAGGTTGTCCATACTATTGGGAAAAATTACACTCGGGCAACTTATGTAAATATTAACTACCTAACCTACTTAGAATCATGGATACAAGGCTCATCTTCCTTTCATCTGCTTCAAGAGGCTTATATGCTACTTCTCCTTAGTTTCGCACATTTATACTCTCAGAATAATTCAGATAGAATAAAGCGCCCCTGTCGATAGAAACACCGATTCTACTAGTAGCATCAGTAGTCTATCACCAATAAGTCGGCGTCGATTTCACATTATCTTCACCTCTCACATAATAATCGTCCTATTCAAGCGTACGTATGGCAAGTCAATCGCCAATATCCGAATCCGCCCTCAGTTTGCAACCTAATCATCAGAATCCTTGGTTGAAGAAACATGTCCTCACCTTTGGTTCGTTATTTGCCGCTAGGCAGTTGACGATGATGCTAACCTGCTAGTTCAGATGGGGGCGGAGTCAGGGGCTACTATAGTCTATTACTTCTACAAAGACTGATGCATTATATTGAGCAGGAGGAAAATGAAAGGGGTCCATTCAGCCGCATAGGTGCGACTCATCTAGGGAAACAGAAACGGGCAACCAGTTTCTCTCCGTGCGACGAACCGAAAAACGTATCCCACATAGGTACCGGCTATACACCATTTCTACCGTGTCACTATTTCGATTATATTGCTGGAACGTCTACGGGAGGGTGAGTAGCTTATGTCGATCAGATACCCGGCATAGTACTGACTAGCCGTCAAATAGATTAATAGCTATTATGCTGGATCGTTTCAGAATGACAGTTGATGACTGCATTTATGAGTACAGACACCTCGCGGGAAGTGTGTTTGGTCGGCCTCGTTACTTTCACGCTATGAACTGTCTCATTTCTCGTTGCAAATATAACACCAAAGAGTTCGAGCAAGTGATCACGGATGTGATCATGAGAAGGATGGAACAAGGTAGAGTCAATCCCCAGAACGTCCCATTTGCCACAGAACATGGACTCTGCCGAGCGTAAGTTCGAGCTCCAATACGTAGAGCTACGCCTTGTCTGAGACTAATATATCAGAAGGTTTGTTATAGCGAACAGAGTTGAATCTAATCGTGTTGTTAATGAGCACCGATTCTTCCGTTCGTAGGAGATAAACACTCGTCGAAGGTTTCGATCGGTGCAAATACCTTTTATAGAGAACTTCAAGGCCAAAGACAGCGGCGGACAGGGTGACGTCTATGTATGGCAGGTTGCGCGAGCCACTACTGCAGCTCCCATGTATTTCGAACCTTTAGAACTCATAACGGGTACTAAAGTGACGCGTGGGCCAACCAGGTCGCCGTTCAACAGGAGATCAGCAGCGAATAAAGGCATCACAATATGTGATAGTTTACGTGTCGAAAGGCTTGAAGATGGTGGTTTTGGGGCCGCAAACAATCCCTCCAAAGAGATGTACGATGAACTCAAGTGGCAACTTCCTACGAACACGGACGTTGGTACGTTCGTTAGCATTGGAACGGCTCGACCCATACGACGAACGACTGGCCCGCTACTTTATCGTGTTGTTAGGGCTGGAATAGACCGCGTTGGGGATCCGGAGCCAACACATCGACATATGGAAGGCTTGGCAGCAGAAAATCAGATCTTCTCATACTTCCGTTTCAACGAGCCAGATGGACTTGTTGGAGTTGAATTTGATACTTGGCAACCGAAGGCAACTGGTCAAGACACGATTGACAAGATGACAACTTCATTCAACGCCCTGATTGCCAAGGCAGCGATGGTGAAGTATATGCAGAAATGTGCAAAAGGGCTAGTTACGGCAAGGCGGGCTCGAGTTGAGGCGAGTATGGCTAAATGGGAACGATTTGCCTTAGGGAGGTACTTCTGCTGTGATGCAGAAGACTGTTCCGATGAAGGCGCCCGTGAGATCGACGAGGTCGGGTTTAGAGTTCACCTTAGAGAAGAACACGAGCTACAAGACGAGGGAGTAGAGGCTGCTCTAGAGCGTTGTAAACATCAGTGGGAATATAGGGGCATTAATCTATAACAATGCGGAAAGAGATGATGCCGGTATATATGGTGATTTACGTTTTTCTGCGAATGAAATTTCTAGATTTCATTCGTTAGCAGCAATGGTTGCGTACATAATTCTATATTTAGAGAACCATTTCACTCTAAGTTCACCATCTTTAACTTGCCAGTGACATACTATAGCTGGTGGGAGTATTGGCTATGGAACACACCACTGCGAGTTAATATGAAGTAGATATCTAAGACCTGGAGAGTTAGAATGAATGACATGGCCACGATGGATGGTCTAAGCCGCCAATTCATAGCCTGCGTCCCTGTGTAACATCCAACACTGAGGGACATACTTTATGTGTCCTCAAGCCACCTACAGCGCCGTCTTGTAGACATATAAAACACTTATCGAATATCCTAGTTTATTTACCCCCTGGAGCTGCCCATTCTATACTAAAGAAAAAATGACAGGAATACGATTTGCGCTCCGTGACGCAGCCTCGTCGTTAGGTTACGTTGCTATGAACCTCCTCACCTTGCCTTACTACAGATTCTTCCGACAGAACACGCTGCTGCCAATTCTCGCTATAGCGAATAAAGCGAGGCTCCCAAAGAGTGAGGTAGAACTTGCCGCCATGCTGTCTAGCTGGCGTGACCGCAAACTATACGAGCTCTATTTCGTCCAGGTAGCCGTACGTGTAGTCTTCATATATATTATCCCTTTGTACAGAATCAAGAGGATTGCACCATCCTACTACTTTCTGCTTTTAAAGCGAGGCCTAATGGATTCAATATACTGCCGCGAATCGTTCCTCTTCATATAATTAATGAATATAATACTACTAGAGTACCCTCTTGTCCGCGGCCGTGATCGGGTGCTTCTCTTGGGAGCCGCAGGACTCCGAGCATTGGATCGGCCCAGCTGCCCGGTTTTGCTCGTTAGTGCTATCTCTCTTCGCTATCTTGCTCTCGGCGTCCGAATCCTCCGTCTTCACTGCCGTCCTTCAAAAGGAATCCCAAGCCGGCCGCAACGATCAGGTTCACCACTCAGTGCGCGAAATCACCATGGTCTGTCACATTGTGAAGAAGGACATTCCTATGTCTTCGAATGTGGCTTCTGCTCCGGCTAGAAGTAGGTCCTTTTTTTCCCAATCAAAGAGTGAAGGCGATGATGATCGCGAAAAAGGCGGAGGGAAAATGTTACAAGAATTTGGGGATGGGAGGTCGTCTGTTATCGATGATGTCAACTACAACATCGAGGTTCGCATCCGCTGGAATATGGTATTTACCTGGCAAGCCCCAATCATGCTTCTAGCGTATTCCGTCATCGCTTTCCTAGTGGGTTTGACCACGTATGTCTGTGCGCCGCTATATAACGAGGATTTAGCTGGAAGAGAAGTAAGTACCTGCAGAATAACAGTCTATCATTAGTCCCATATAGGGCTATTCGCTAGATTCGACCGTATAGGATCGTTGACTAACCTCCGAACAGGCGGCTATATTGTATCTGGTCAGTCTCGTAGTGGGCGGATTCTGCTTTATGGTATGTATGACGGGCTTTCCAGGCCTTTTCCCGCTTCCTTCCTGATCATGTGGGCATAATATTCGTATGCCTTGAAATCTAATATCCCACGTCTTATAAGTTTTTCAAAACAGCAATCAATCACTGACTGATCGATACTTTTTAGTGGTGTTCTTTTTGGGCGTATAAGCTTGGGGATTTGAATGGGCCGTGAACAAGCACCCCCGTAACGGGTAATGTCCAAACGGATACCCATCATAGGCATACGAAGCCGAGAATCATCTAGGCAGGGCTTGCTTTTGATCCGTTAGTCCACGAGCAACTGCGCGCGTGTTGGACCATGGTAATGGCAGGTTATTTAACGCATACTTATCCCTTATTTGATTTCCATCGTAAAGAGAATAGGGGCTTAGACGCGGAACATCGGTAACATAATACTAAGTTGATTACTGGAATTTTTACAGAGGCTACCTCTCCCAAGAAGTATGATGGCGGCAGTCACTTTCCTGTTTAACATATGTTGCGCCCCTTTCTCTCTTCCCATAACCTGATCTTCGTACTCTTGCCGAATTTATGGATTTCGAACTATCTGTCGATTTTGAGGAGCAATAGGGGTTAGACTTGGAATTATTGGTTAACTTCATCTCTTGGAATAAGATACTTGTCACGCATATGAGCTGACACTCAATTGAGCCGTCTACCCTTGGCGCTTGCCCACAATCACTTGTAGCATACCAACACAACGAAATCGGACCCTCGAACTTACGATATTAGATTAAGATGATGAGGTCCCCATTCGGGATTATTCGATTCAAACTGCGTTCCTCCTCCTCTGGCCAAACAGTTAAGGCAATGATTTTCCTATTCGAGGTCGGATTGTTGCTGTACCGTCCCCGGCCTCGCCCGTATAGTATAATGATCGTCTGGCGACTTTGGTATAACCGGTAGTCAAACATTTATCCCGATGATCATCACCTCGGCGCAGTCTTTTTCCGGGATGTTGTCTTCGTCCCTTGTACATTTGAACAATAAACTTGGGTAACGTAGCACATATTTCTGATATGTGCGTCATGGGAGTCAGTAACATGCATGGATAGATTCTAAGAGAGGTTACGACTGACTCTTATAAAGATAACATGGCGATCCTGTGTTCACAGCATATATAAAAATCCCCTTTCGTTGAATTCCGGCTTCTCTAAAATCCAGTCATAGCCCCCGAGAAAGATTCCGCTCTTCCCAATCGGCATTCCCCGTCAAAATTATATACCTGGGTCAACATCGCGGGTGGCGATTTAGCAGCATGGAATCTGGTCTTCTTTTGGCGACCTTACTCCTGGCTCCAGGTATCTGGAGTATGGTGCTTCCAGACGGTACACTCCAGCTTGCTCCTCTAGATGCCCATGCTTCGGAATGGGTGAGCACCAACACCTGTCGCTTTTTGAAAGGGTATTAACAGCTAGATGATAGGGGCCAGATCTCGCCAGCGCCTATCGTCGTGAGGAACCCAAACTTCCTCAACCCGCAGAATCTCCAAAATAGGAGATGTCGATAATATTCAGCCATGCGCTGAGTTTGAAAATGTGGGATAAGCGGTATCTTTTAAAGCATACATACCTATACGAGCTGGCACCCTGAACGCTAAGTCATTTGATGCGTAGACTACACTGTTTGAGAAATTTGGACATAAGGAAGCACTTATAGTAGTAGAGACTAGGAGGGATACAGGAGATGAATAATTCTAGACGAAGTCAGCGACCTGGCGTGGTCGAAGCTTTCCGTGATAGTTTAGGGTCTTAGTTGGAATATCTGATATGTTATACGTTCTCATCTAATATTAAGACTATTTGTTTTAATAGATAGGGGTACGTAGTCAGAATAGAGTTAAGAACTGAGTCCTAAAGTGAGAATGCTAAAAAGGGGGTGCCAAGAAGTGGGACAAAGCTGAAGGTGTTGATAAGCGCTGATAAGAAATTATCGATAAGGGATCCTCTAAGAGCTTCAATACGGTACGTGGCCTCACATTTGCTTGTCTGATCTTACAAGTTATCTTACAAGTTAACGGGGACGGAAGATAAAACCAACGACTGTTTTAAAGACGACCAAGTTCGGGAGCGCATATATGTCGTCGGTCAATATCTGAATTAACTTCAACTTATTTCCCCCTACTTCTTCCCCCAATTCTGAGGACCAGATCCAGCCGACCATGTACAACACCCTGACCCGGATACAAAATGTATTCGGCTTCTTCACTACTGTCGCATTTGTCGTCGCTGCCCTGATTGCCGCCTCCGACTTCACCGCTCCCCGGACGCCTAGCGCGTCAATCAAGCCGACCAATGTTCAAGTGTAAGAGTTACCCCCTCCAACAAACAGATGAACTAGTCGGCTAATAGGAGAGATATATAGAGTTAAGGGCCGGCCGCATTACTACAGCACTAAGAAGGAGGAGTACGCCATAATCAAGTTCTCGCTCGATGCAGACCTATCGTCGCTGTTCACCTGGAACACGAAGGAGCTCTTCGTCTACGTGACAGCCGAGTGGCCCGCGCCGCCCTCTGGCGCCGACAACATGAACCAGACCAACAAGGCCGTCATCTGGGACACGATCATCACGAGCCCAAGCGCCGACCACCTTGCCAACATAGGCCCAATTGCCCTCAAGAAGTTGCGCAAGAGCGCCGCTGGCAAGAGCATAGATCCGAGCCGGTACGGTTACATCTAAAAGAAAAAATGAGCAAAGTACGGAATGTAGCGAAACTAACTGTATCTACAGAGGAAAGCTATCGCTGAAGAACCAGAAGCCCAAGTACCAGATCACACACCCGACGGGGAAGATCGCTGAGACGGACGATGTGACGC
Source organism: Hypoxylon sp. PDH2405 (assembly GCA_023628415.1). NCBI lineage: Eukaryota > Fungi > Ascomycota > Sordariomycetes > Xylariales > Hypoxylaceae > Hypoxylon > Hypoxylon sp. PDH2405. The sequence goes on along the minus strand of JAMAKT010000086.1, from coordinate 61,097 downwards.
TGCGTGTGAACTACAACGTGCAGCCGTGGGTTGGCATCCTGACCTGGAACCAGGACTTCGACTTTGGCCGGTGGAAGAAACTAGACGGCGGCATCAGCAATGCATTCGAGCTGCCTGCCCTCAAGAAAAAGAAGGATGGAGAGGAGAAGAAGAAGAGCGAGAAGGTCAAGCTATAGTTTTCTAGGTAGCTTTCCGGCGTTGGAATCTTCTCGCATTCATTGGGAAAATCTACGAATTATGTGCTCCTACTGATTCGGGCTCTACTTCTCTTGGTGGTTCGTCTCCCCAACTTGCGCAAATGGTGATTCATCTTCAGCTACTCCTAAACGGGCACCTAAAGGTACACACGACAAGTCCCCCCCCCCCGTAATAGGATAAGTCTGAAGTGCCTACATATTTAAGCCCCTCTGACACTTCTCCCCACGCTTGACAATTCACACGAAGTTTTCGCAGAGCAAAGTTGAGGTATAATCAGTTCCTATTTTCTTATTCCCCTGTCCTATGTAACACACCGCACTCGCGGGCGAAAGCTACCATCTAGCTCTCCGCAAGGGTATATGGGCGATGCAAGCAAACATTGAAAACAAACCGCCTACGCCGTTTCTATGCAGATATTTACGAGACCGATAAAATGACACCTCAATGCACCCGAGTGAACTTCAACTCCATCTCCGCCGCCCTGATTCCAGACCTCGAACGTCCGATTATGCCAGGTTATGCATGCTGCACGTAGGTTAATCTGATATGTCGACAACATCCTGCGACTTAACTGGCTCTCGATGTAGCGTAGCCCTCGCCATCTTGTCACCAGCGTGCCGACCTGCAAAGTAGTGACTTGTCACAGGAGCTTCCTCTTGAGTCCGGCTCGTAATAACTGACGTATTGTGATTTTTGATGGATTGGGGGGAATCTTCGATCATTACTGGCGAGCTAGGTGGTTTAGAGCCGCTATGAGCATGAACAACGTCCTGTCTCTGCCGCTCCGGTGTTTCTGAATCGTCAACGAACATTGGTTTTGTTGGTGAAGAACCACACGTGGACGGGGGAAGCGGCGAAACAAACCTCGGAGTTCCCACTCGCTTGCCATTATCACCATCGGCCATGACAGAAGGTCCCGTTGTATCTGGACCCTTTACAACTGGAGTCCGAGGGAATGCACCGGGTATGCCACGGCTTTCCTCCGAGTCAGACGTAGGCCTAGTTTCTGGGCGTGAGACCTTCGGCGTGGGTGACTTCGATTTCGGGGTGACTACAATCTCTTCCTTTCCATCATTCGGGGATGCAGATAAGCCTTGATCAGTTACCTGCCCCCTCGCTGGTGGTCCATTTGGTTCAGGTGACACCTGTTCTGCTCCTGGCTTCTTCTTTTTCCACAAACCACCCTTGCGTTTTTCTTCTTTTTGAGCATCTTCTCCAACCTGTTGTTGCTTCTGAAGCCCAAAAATCAAGTCCCTGATTTCGTTACGGAGTCGCGACGGATCAAAGTCCCACGCAATGTCCTTGTTATATTGAAGGAGGTTACGGACAAATGCGTCAGGATCCTTTAAGAACTCCTGTATGTATCCAAGCAGATAGAGACCGCAGTCACAGTGGTTTGATTGCTCAGGAAGGTGCTTTGCCGTCATGCCTAAAGCTCCGGGGTTCGGGATCTCAATACCTTTTTTATCCTTGAGCTCTGCAATTAGATACTGCTTAAGGCAAATGCAGGCTGGAGAGTGTTGTATTCCCAACGAATCGAGCGTGATGATCTTCGGCTGGTCTGGGCTGTGTTTTCGAGGGCTTTGCTTCTTTTTTGGTTTCTTCTGTTGGAGACTGCCATGCGGTGGCACAATTCGCTCCACTTCCGTTTTAGAACCATCCATATCTCGAACAACCTCGATATCGTGCTCGTGACCACTCGATTGTATATCTCCCTTCTGCTTCTCTGAATGGATGGCTGTTATCTGCTTAGTCTCGCTAACGAGGGGGCCTGGGCTTCTGATTGACATACGACTCAGGTGACTTATCACATCGTTCTGTACTGCTGAAGACACGCCTTCTATGGTCGTGGGCTCGCTCAATTTTTTATTATGTGGTGAGGAACTGAGCAGCCGTCTTGGGTCGTCGGCGTCCTCCTCGATAATTATTGAGTCCTTAGGAGAGTCACCAGAAGCCTCCATTTTGTTCGAAGATGGGAGGAGTTTCGGTGCGTTATAGATAATCGCAACGTACCAATGGGAACACTCGTTAATCGGAACGATGATATAATCCTTTGTGAAGAGATCGACTTTCGAGGTCCAGGCCTTAACACTTTCATAGTCGATACCCTGATTCGTTCTGGAAGATCTCAGTTTTGAGTAGAAGAAGGTGTTCTGGAAGTATATCCTCTGCGCCAGATCTGGCCTTTTCGCCTCTAATGAATGCTGAAGATAGCGCAGATAGAAAATAAGTAGATTATCGTTCAAAAACTCGCCCTCGTCCAATCGAGGAATATCCTCCTTATCAACAGTAGCTCGATTTTTACCTTGAGGTGGGAAAACGAGGGAATTGCGCCAGTTTTTCTCCCATCCTTTATTCTTGGTCGTCCAACCTACGGGCTCCGGGGACTCAAATTCTAAATCAGGACTTTTAAGCGCAAACGTGGAGCGAGTTGTCCGTGGCGGTCTACGAGTATCATAGGGTCGGGAATCATCGGATACGGCTGTCGATTTAGAGTTGGATATAGACGGAGGAATCTGGGATCTCATTGAATCCTTCAACTTGACTTGGGTGGTCGAGACATACGATCGATCGCGAGACTGCACCTGGCTCGAATCACGGACCGCCGCATTATGTTCTATGAGCCTTATGTCGTCTCCTTTTGGTTCATCATCTGTAATAGTGGTGCTTCTAGATGCCACTGTCATCATGTGCGTGAGCTTTTTTTCAAGTTTGTCACTGTAGGTCCCATTAACAATTGGCCATAAGCAGAAGAGTGCAAAAACTCACGGGTTTTCGGCCTTGATGAGATCGCGTCGTTTTACGCTTGCTAAATCCATGTTTGCCCAATTTCTGAAGTGTTCAAAGTCTTCGGGAGACAAGAACTCAATTAATAGTATAGGGCCACCACTTATCGTAGCGTCGGTAGAACGGTTTATCAAGGCTATACAGCGGTTGGGATCCGATGACAACAAAATCGAACTGATTTTGTTCAAGTTGACAGTACAATATGCATACTGCGGCAAGAATTTGTCATCCAAGTTTGCCGGTTGAAGGATGAAGCTCATCTCTAGCAACTTTAGGAAGCACTCATTCGCACTGCTTGCCTTTTCCGCTTCATACTTGTAAGAACCCGAGACAGCTCGTCTAATACGAAGCCTTGAACCAATTACTTTCTTGGCGCGGGCCAAGTCTGATTCACCGATGGTCTCTTGGACTCCTTGAGTGTGAGACGAGGCCGAGAACTTTGTCCGTTGGATATCACCCCTCTTGGATAAACTCGGTGAGGGAGTAACAGGTCTCTTAGTTGACACTTTTTCCCTGAAATCTCGCGTCTCCGGGGCTAGTTCGTCTGGACTGGAATCCGCGCTCTTGCGCTTACCCTCCTTCTGTTCTGTCTTGTCAATGATCTTGCATAATTGAGCAGCGGCGGCAGTTGGTTTGGTACTATTGGCCGCTGCTTTATGGCGACCGCCATTAAAACGTCTCCCTATCTCAAACATAGATTGCAAGTTCTCTTTCTGTGGTTGTTTGAATTCCTGGGAGATAGCTACGGGTTTAGGGTCCTCGACAACTTGCACGTCTCCATCACTATCCATATCGGGACCGGGAAAAGCAAAATCGTCGGTCATTGCATTGTACGAATCGTGCCGGGGCCTTTTCCTTGGCGTAGGCCCAGTGAACTTTCTTATGTTTTGATATTCAGGGATGATTGATTGGGCCGGTTGGGCTCCCCTGTGGTTGGATGATTGTGATTTCAAAGTTTGCTGAGAATCGCTGTGGTTATCGAAAGAGCGCTTGCGGGGGAAGGGCCTGTCGGTAATCCCATCGGTATCTTGTATGACGGCGAACTGAGCTTGCGTATGTGTACTATGCTCTTCGAGCTTCTGGCGCTTCGGATGTGGCGGGCTCGAAGGGGGACGTGGAGGCGACGACTGTGCAAGGCGAGACGAACTCTGGTTATTTCCATTTAGTCGATTTGTAGGGACCACCGTAGCCAGATCGTTCAGCTTCCTTTTATTCTATCCCAGATATCAGCAACGGGTAGCAAAGGGCGCATTTCTACTGTCAGACACATACAAAAGCAGTACTCATGATGTGTGCACCTGCTTCAAGGCCTAAGCTGGCTCGGTTCAGCAAAAAGGCGACTACTCGTCGGACTCCTCGAACCTCCCCGGCGACTTCGGAATGGACGTCTGGTGAGGTCGGATTTGTGCAAGGCGTGTCCCTTTGGTTTAATAATCAGCTAACATGGTTTGTGGTCCGAATTGGCACCAATAGAACACACCAGTCGACATGCTTGGCCTTAGGCTCTAGTTTTCGCAGCATGTAAATATGCTAACAAGCTTAGGTCGATGCGAATAGGCATCGCTTTGTGGCGTAGATGTTCCAAGGTTTACAAAGGTGTAGGTGTTTGCTGCAGGGAAGTTAATACGGAAAAGGAAGAGGTGAGGTTTGTCTGATAGCATGCAGGCGGCAGTCTACACACTCGCTCCACAGCACAAAAAATAATCGCGACAAACCCACCTAAGCAGCAAGATTGGAAAGACGATCTAAGGTGCGACTTCGATATATGGTATCTTGCATTTGGGGAAGAAAAAAAATAGAGGTAGAGTGGTGGGGTCTTGCAAGTACGTATGTACTATAATATGATTCGTGGACCACGGTTTCCTTGCGTACCTAAAGATCCATATCCAAGATGGAGTTCTGATGCATGTCTGCACGGAGTTGCGGCTGCCCACATACACAATGCCACTTCAAAATGGTACTTAGGTACTTACAGCCTCGCATCCAATTTACGCGGGTGACGCGCTATTACCAAACGCCCTAACCAGGCACCCTAGGCCTCGCCAAATCTTTTGAGTGTTAAAACAAAAACAAGGGTCCTTTCTTGGCCCCACTGCCCACCAGCTCGGGTGTCCGACACGTAATTGTTACAACATACCTACATGTATATAAAACAACCTGACTCATTTGCTTCAATCTCTGGCAATATTCATACATGTTAATTATTCTTCTCTAATACTAATCCTATGATCCTGTCTAAATAATATCATACCCAAGAATGGATCCAAGTTACCATCAGTCCGTCCTATATCCCAGGAAGGCGCATATGAAGCATGATAAGAAGACTTCCTCGTCACTCCCCATTAGTTCCGGCAGGAAGTTAGAAATCATACACTTGGACTCGAAGTGACGGCTGCCAGAGATGTCGAAGCTGTTACTAGCTGGTATAATTCAAGCCTCATTCCGGCTCCGCAATACTCATAGCGGTCCCCGCCACAGACCATGTTACAGTCAGCGTCGGGAGCAAGCGTGCTGCGACTGTCCAGAGTATTACCGCAGTAGCATTCTCGGCTATATTCCGTTGCCCAATACGTGAAGCCTGTGCAGTTCGAAGCACACATTTCCAATGTCATAGTGTCGTACGCATAAGTTGCCCCGGCCAGGGCCCTACCACCCTGTATTTCGGTATAGCAACCGACACGGACATACGATGACACAGTTGGCTTAAGAGCCAGTGTGGCGGTCGGAGTTGGCTGGGTGGCTGTAGTGCTGTATAGCTCTATTCGATTACTAGCTCCGCAGTATTCGGCAGGGTCTCCGCCGCAGACCATATTACAGTCAGTCAAGGGCGCATCTTCGCTTGTTGAGTGGAGCGAATTGCCACAGTAACCTACATGGAATGTTAGTCGCATCTGTTGCTAACGAGTTCCGCGAGTCTGATAAACTCACACTCCCTGCCATACTCGGTACCCCAATAGATATGTCCTGTACAATTCTTCAAACAACTCTCTAGCGTCATGTTATCATAGGAGAATGATGCACCGCCAAGAGCGCGAGTTCCCACCACAGTCGACTCTTTCTGGCACCCTACAAGCACATATTCACCAACGTCCTGCCTATGCTGCAAGGTCTCTGTCGGTGCTGTAGAGGTGCTTGTGCTGGTCACCGTGGTGGGTGAGCTAGTAGGTAGTGAGGACGAAGTCGACGTAGTAATATCAATGATAGTCGTTGACGAAGAAATGCGTCCCACAGACGAGGTGGTCGAGGAATCGGGAGGCGTCGACGCCTGTCCGGTTGTACACAAAGATGACGGTGGATCTTGGAATGTCTGACAAGTACCTGCTAAGTCGCTTGCGGCGTTGAAATCGTCTGCCAGAGCTGAGGTGCCACTCCCGCTAATAACGTCGATTTTGGATGCATATGCAAGATCGCCAAGACCTGTGTAATTGGCGGTATAAAACGTATACGAGCCTACACAAGTCGCTTCGGTCATAGCGACCGTCGCGTTTTTGAGAGTGGGCACTGGAAGATTAGGATTTCCCGTTGGGGTCTTGTAGGAAAGTAACATATTAACAGGGAGAGATTTTCGATCGTTTCGAACCTGGAGGAACATGTCAACAGTTGTCTATGGTTCAGCTTACAAGGTATGGCTCACAGCTGCTGTAACAGTAAGAGTGCCGGAAAGAAGACAACTCTGGGGCTTTTGAATCAGAATTGCGTCCTGCATGGGGTACGAATTTCCATTGTTATCAAAGGTTTGAGTCGTTCCACTGGCCATGTTGAGGGTCAGGGTAAAAGATGAAATGCCTGTGGAAGTCGAGATGGAAGCATCGATAGGAAACCACTTAGATATGTCAGGTCGACTAGCAAAGACAGCCACAAACTGTTCCCCAGACTTACAACAAACTGATCATCGAAGCCTTGAGTGGCACCTAAGAGAGTTGCCGTATATTCGCAATTTGCGCTACCGCAGTTGTCACCTCCACTTCTATCTTTGTAGTTCAATGTCAAGCTCGAGACTGAATCTCCATCCAATTCTGTTGTTCGGACGCGTATAAAGCCTGTTAATTGCATTGTAGTGGCACCAGGGTTTAGTGCCAACTGCATATCAACTGGCTTGACAAAATATGGCTGGACGGGGTCCGAAAGAACTACGCCGTCGGGGACTGTTTCAATCATCTTCTGAAGAACGGTAGCGCATATATTATTGAAGTCCGTAGCACCTGACATGGCTTTGACCGTCACATTTCCGTCGTAATTGAAGACCTTGAAGTCCGCATTCCTAGTAGCCTTGATAGATGGCCCAACCACCATGGGATTGGTCGTGTTGCCATCAATGTATTCGGTGACGATCTTGTTATCGAAAGCAGCGACAGTCGAGTCCAAGGGAGCCTCGCCGTTTGATGTAGATCCAACTGGGACGATCTCTGGGAACTCATCTTCATGAACACCGCCAATAGAATGACCGCAGGCGGTAACTTGGATCATCTCGGTCTTGTTGAAACCCATCCGAATGAACTGCTGCTCAAAGGTAAAGGCAGTGTTCTGTGGTAGTGGGACACCTATAGGACCTCCCGCCACGGCGTCGACTCTCCCACCAGCTACAGGTACCACAGGGCCACCGCAAGACCTCACGGCATAATATACACCCAGAGCAATGAGATCCGCCACGCCTGATCGGCTGGTATAATAGTCGGCCATGAATTTGAGCGTCGTGTTGAAACCTGGTCCAAGATTATCTGAACTGGCCAGCTCATACTGCAAAGAGCCGTCCAGCCCACCAGATCGCACGCCACCTAAATTAGTAGTTGTGGCCATATCATGGAACGCTGCTCGTAACCATTCAGCAGCGTTTTGTCGACCAGGTCCGGATGCTTCATTGGAGCATGGTATGACGGTACCGCCAAAATTTCTTCCCCTGTAACCCTTAACTTGGTACATAATCTCCTCGAGCTCGTCATTAGGGGAGGGCCAGGTTGGGTCTGTCCTCACAAGGGTACCCAAGGACAGTACGGCGCCCCAGTACACAACGCCCCAATGCATCGTGGCGTATGGTAATAAGGTATGTTTTTTTTCTTCGGATATAATATTAAAGATTAAGGAACGAATAGCGAATATTGACCAGGAAATGGCCTCTTCTGCCACGAAGGAGTCTCAAAACGACAATGTCGTAGGATACTATCCCCAACGTCCGACCCAAAGAAAGATATTGAGAAATACAAACTCGAGAGAGCGAACATGGTAGAAGATATCTACGGACCTACATTATGACTTGCTTGCGATAGCACTTTACTGCTACCCCGTGCCTGACAATCTTTCGACAATTTGTGCAAGATAGGAGAGAGCGAGGCGCCCAGGCTTGGTGGCTGCAGAGACCCCTGCAACAATAAAAATACGAGACCTCGCAGCAACGCAATGCTACCTAGGGTAGCGCCCGAAAGCGATTGGTCAGAGCCAGCCTCTTGTGACAACTTCAAGCCATGAGATATTAGTTGAGAAAATTAGAGGAGGTCATCCATGAACTAGAGGCATGGTGCGCTTACTTGCTGGTGTGCCATACTTGATGCATCGAGCTCTCACGGTTGCTCTTCACATTTGAACTTTAGACTCCTTACAAATGACACGGTAAACGCCAATGATCATTCATCATTCACACCAGGAGCCCAGTAGGAGCTAGTTATGATAAAGGCCGAAATATTGGTGGAAAGTACATGGAGAGATGGAAAGGATTGTTCCTTTTCGGCGGAGGGCTCGCTTACCCGCGCTATCATGCTAGGTAATCATTGTCATCAGTTCAGTCCCGATGTTGAGTGGTTCAATCAAATCTCGACTATTGGCATTCTGGCTGTAGCAACCATCTCCGCCGGGGACCTTCCACGTTGGTATAAACAAACAAACGGCTGATGGGCTGATTTTGAAATGCATGCGCTTCCAGCCTCATGCCGTTGATCTATGCTAAAATTAAAGCAGCGAATCATCTTATTAATAAAAAGCAACTTTGTGTAGGTAGGTATTCACACATACAGTGCATATGTAGACAAAGCCAAGGACCTATGTTAGGTAAATATGACAACAATATCCAGACTATCGGGTCCTTATAGCTGGGCACAGACTGGAACCCGGTACGAAACACCATAGTATTTGTCTCCTTGTGGGACCTTAACGACAAGGGATCGTGTTCCAATTGAAATACATACCGTACATATGTGTATGTAGGTGGGTGGAGTTGGTAACTTCATCAGCTGTCAGTCTACAGGAGGAGTGTTGAAAATGCATGAGTCCCAACTACTTAGAACGGGATCTAAAATCTTACCATATTGCTCCGTACCTATGTTAAATATCGGGTGCACGATAATTCTTGCTCTAGCGAGAAACACTATTGAATATATAAGAGCAGTTCCATTTTATTTTGCCCGGTTTCCAAATTCCCAAAGTCCAATTGTGCATATACCATTAACACGGGGGGATTGATGATTCTCGACGAGGATCAGGGGTCGTTCGGAAAGTCAAGCTTTCAATGTTCGCAGCCCTGGAAGCTACCTAGGTACTTATCGAGATATGTATCTCATACATACATGTAAGATCTGGAGCGCCTGCAACAGAAACCTCCAATTCGGTGCGATTCCGGTTTCCAACTTCCTTTCCCGTCTTAGCTTCTCTTTTCTCAACAACACAAACAATGTGAGTTTTCCAAAGCTCAACATGAAGTACTCATTGCATGAAGAGTTATTATGATATGTCATAGGAAAAAGATGAATTTTGATGGGATAAGTTAACCAGCCCGAGCAGGGTGTGCCAGCAGTTCATAGTCACATGGCCCGAAGGCACCTCCGCGTTCTTATGGCTTCAGTACTGGGTAGCATCTCGAGCAGCCAATCTTTACATATAGATCGGGCTACGTTTGAAAATTCATTGACGGATGAAAGGTAGAAGTGATGTATCTGACTATACCCGGACAAGAGTCGCCACCATCTGTGAAGAATTACTCTGTTATAATCATGATAGTCTACTATTCATTTTGTCGTTTCTGATCGCCAGTGTCCTATTCCTAATATACAATGAATAATCACTGCAACACTATTCCTATTTAGAAGTGCTCTTAAACTACCTACTAGGTAGACTTCAATTATAGTTTCAACCATGCGATGATGCTGGCAACCACTCCTTGATGTCCTAAACTTAAATACCCATTTAGGTGTCGTTAATAGTAGGGGTACCTTGGCAAGGTTAGCCTCTAAGTACGAGTAAAGAAATAGACTACATACATCGTATACTTCTAAAACTCTCTATCATATCTAGGTAGCTTCCATTCATAGCACCTTGTTTTAAATTGCACGAGGGCTAAGGCGTCATCTAAGTAAGACTAGAGATGAACCTTTATTTTATATGTTCAGCGTTCCATGAATTTAACATTGGAATGGTGATGCCCAAGAAAGATTATACATCTATGGCAGTCCAGGTACGTCAATTTGGGACGACAGAAAATCGTCTTCAGGTATTAAGACAGTGTCACATAGGGGGCGCAAACTGTGATATGTGATTTTACCATATAACCAATGAATGGTGGGAGGGTTTACGCTATAATGTTTGATAATTTGACTTGAATATCAGTTCCGCCATAGTGCGGAAATCCGAATTGGTGTAGTGGCTAACATTTGACGCTCTCAAGACATTGTGATCCGTCAAGCCCGGGGTTCGATTCCCCGATTCGGAGTACTTTTTGGTATTTTCCCCATCAAGAATTTCTTTTTTAAAGAGATTCAAATAATTCCCCAACATATGTTCCAGGCTATATTAGAAAAATACTATGTGATATTATGAAAGTAAACCGTGGGACAGTTATCATGGATGCTTTGATAACCCCCTCCTGCCCCTCCTAGTCTAACAAGTTGAAGTAACCTATTTTTGCATGATTTGTTTAGAAGCAAGACCATGCATTTTTGAACCGTTGCATAATTGCATAATATACCTACAAGACCCACTCCGCGAAAAAAAGTGGACAAAGCACCACGAAAATTCGCTTAGCCCTCGCGCAAACCCACAAGAAAATTAATTTGGTGGTGGACTTTTACATTTTCCAACACTCAACATCCCCAAATTGAATCTTGAGACCATCAACCACCAGCGTCGAGGTAAGTCTGCGTAAGTCGACCCTTTCACTAATATCATTTCATTTTCAACTCAACTGTGCACTGGCACCCAGTTTCCTGTCGTCAATTGACTGACTTGACTGACTTTTTCATTCTAGATTTACGACCTTCGCGATGGCCTCGAGACCGACTGTCACCATCATCGGCAAGGATGGTTCTCCCTCGGGAGCTACCCATACCATTCCTACCGTCTTCTCCTCTCCCATCCGACCCGACATTGTCCAGCAAGTCCACACCGGAATGGCCAAGAACAAGCGACAGCCCTATGCCGTGAGCGAGAAGGCTGGTCACCAAACCTCCGCCGAGTCTTGGGGAACTGGTTAGTAATTTTGATTTGATATATTGGTTCTACACGGAGAGGAATTGGATGATTCCTTGCCATAATCTGTGGACCATTACCTGTGGAATTATCTGTTGCGATCGTTCTTGTGCTGACAGATTATGCTAGGTCGTGCCGTCGCCCGTATCCCCCGTGTCTCTGGTGGTGGTACCCACCGTGCTGGTCAGGCCGCCTTCGGTAACATGTGCCGTTCTGGTCGCATGTTTGCTCCTACCAAGATCTGGCGAAAGTGGCACATCAAGATCAACCAGGGCCAGAAGTGAGTGAAAATAAATTCGCTAATCGTTGAACTGTACGGCTGACATGTCAATAAGGCGATTCGCTACTGCTTCTGCTCTTGCTGCTTCCGCTGTTCCACCTCTACTACTCGCCCGCGGCCACCAGATTTCGTCCGTCCCCGAAGTTCCTCTTGTCGTCGACTCGGCGGTTTTCGAGGGTGGTGCTGCTGCCAAGACTGCTAGCGCTCTCGCCATCCTGAAGGCTGTCGGTGCCGGTGCCGATATTGAGAAGGCTAAGAAGTCGAAGAAGCTGCGCGCTGGAAAGGGTAAAATGAGAGGCCGCCGCCATCGCCAGCGCCGTGGACCCCTAGTCATCTACGACCCCGAGGTTGATGGCAAAGAGATTGTCACTGGCACCCGCAACCTCCCCGGTGTTGAGACTTGCTCTGTCTATGCTCTCAACCTACTCCAGCTCGCCCCCGGTGGCCACCTCGGTCGATTCATCGTCTGGACCTCGGCTGCCTTCAAGGCTCTTGACAAGATCTACGGCACTACCACAAAGCCTTCTGAGTTGAAGAAGGACTTCCTTCTACCTTCCAACCTGGTTTCCCAGGCCGACCTGAGCCGTCTGATCAACAGCTCCGAAATCCAGAGCGTCCTCAACGCTCCTAAGGGTGGTTCTCTAACCAAGCGTGCTGCTGTGCAGAAGAACCCTCTTCGCAACAAGCAAGTCATGTTGCGCTTCAACCCTTACCACTCCACCTTCGTCAAGGAGAAGATCGGTCAGCAGAAGGTTTCGGAAGGCAAGCCCCCTAAGCCTCCCAAGACTTTCCTGGAGGTGTTGCGTGAGGATTAGACTAGCTTGGTGAGCAGCTGTAGTCTAGTTGGAGAAGAGGGATAAGGGGCATCAACTGGTAAATCATGGCGTAATGGATCATAGGGTCTTTATGAATGAATCAATGGAATTTACATTCTGATCGCCACATTTCCCGACTAATCAATGATTGTCTATCAGAACCACTAACTCCGAGATATTCAGCTCGGTAGGTAGTTTATCAATGCTCTGTGAATTCGCGTGTCGTAAATATACCCGATTTCTTCATGCAATGGACTGATATTTTCTCGATCATCTCTCTACCCTCTATGGCCATAAATAAGTCGGCTTGAAGAACAATCCTCATGACATACTTGTTAACAAGCCCTGGCTGGATGCAACTGCCCATTTTGATAGTAAACTTTTTTTTTTTTTTTTAGTAGACTGGATCCTCCATGTAGACTCAATTATGGAAATTTTACGATGACCTTGATGTGGTCCAAGATCGGCTAAAGCTGCAATACGCAGACCTTTTACGAACCCTTTTACGAACCGCCGGGACATATAAAGCCACACACGTATGTCTTATTGCTTTTGATAGTTACACTGTTTCCATTCGTCTCATAACCAGGATTCGAGCATATTTTATCGTTTATATGTTACTTCGTTTAATCTAAATTGGGACTAGATCTAGGTCGCCAACATCAACCGTTGATATATCTAACCTATCAGTCTGGCCCCGTGAGCGCCAGTATTCATAATGCCCACCCAGACCTACGGATATAAACTATTGAGCGTCTGACGCGTCATGTTAGATGTCTCAACACATTCGCATAGATCATGGGCTCCTAACAGCCCATCCAACTTCCCAAATTTACCACGTCCGTCATCGCCTCTGTGTGCAGGCTATTCGCCTCGTCTAGAATTGACTCTAGCTCCTTCACATTCTTGATGCGCCAGAATTTTTGGACGCCCTCAGCGAAGCGCAGGGAGCAAGCATCGATGTTCTCTTCTGTCTCAGCGGCAAAGCATAGACGGAAATACGCCCATCCCCTCTCGGTGCGGATTTGCGGGGTTGTACTGAACATCAAGCCCGGGCTGGCCAGTACTAGATACGGCTTGCGTGTGAGGAAGATCATCAACGCCGTCGACAGCGCGGTCCCGTTGATGATGTTGCCTCTGGAACCGGCCGCTTTCCACAGCGGATGTGTCTCGAAACGCATATGGAGCCAGAGGAACATACCGCCCCGCGGCCATCGGAAGTCGTATAGCTGAGTCTTGGTGATGACGCCCCAATCGGCATCAGCCTCACGCATCGGCGTTGACTGCTTTAGCTGGTATGCGTTCTCCTCAAGAATGGTGCACATGCGGTTCATGCGCCTCTCGTACACGCCGCGCAGGCCAGCAAGCCAGCGCACCCAACCGTTCATTTCCCAGCCGGTGAAGGTTAGTTTATCCTTCGGGGACCGAGCTGCGAATGCTGCCGAGGCCTCGGACTGTGGCCCCATTATGGTCTCGGCGATAACAACCTGGGCAAACCCTGACGGCTGCTGAGTGCCTGCCTCGCTGACGCGAAGGAGGCGCTCGCAGTTTTCCGGGGATGAGGTGATCCATCCCATGCGGCATCCCGGGGCCACGGTTTTGGAGAAAGTGTCCAATCTCACAACTCGGCCGTCCACATCGACGCTAAGAAACGAGGGCGCGAGCGAATCTATGAAAGGGTACCCGGACTTCTTTTCGAGGGTATTCGTTACTTTCGGTTCGGGGATGGGTAGATTTCTCGCCTTTGCCTCTTCGATCTCGGCCGACGGATACTGGAGATACCAATACGGGTCATCCTCAATGATAATGACATCGTATTTGCTGCAGATTGAGTATAGTTCTTTCCTCCTCTCCAACGATAAGACGCCGCTTGTCGGGTTATGGCCCATCCTGAAAAATGCTATTAGCAAACGCCCATGGAATACGCTCGACAAAGGGTGAAACTCACGTGACAGTATACATCAAGTGTGGCCGTCTCCCTTTATTATAATCCCAATTCGCGAGCACATCATCTAAACTTCCAGGGCCATACGGAGCCATACCCTCGTCATCCATCTCAACAGGTATGACCTGAACTCCTCGCGGTTGTGCTTGGGAGAGCACGCTGGCATACATGAATACTTCACTTAGCATGCCCGGCCGGTCCCGGATGTCATTCTTCCCTTCTACCCAGATGTTGGTGAAGACTTCCAAACACTTTGACATACCATCCGTCGAACCGACTGTGAAGATAACCTCTGGTCCTCCCCTATATGGCACGTTCGGATGTAATACTTCGCGCGCGAATTGGCGGATGAAAGAGAGCAATGGTGGATACCCGTTAGCTTGACCGTATTGCAGGGCGGTCGCGAGATCTATCTTCTTCATTATATCCGAAGTAGGCGCATCGTGAGGAACTACAACATGAGATGCCGTGGCCTGTTCCGAGACGGACATCGACGCTAATTGTGACGACAGCGGACCGTCGGCGCCCGGGCGGTTCGGCGTTGGTGTCCATCGATCCGGCCTCGCAGTCTGGGCTTCTAGGGTGTCGAAGGGGAAGAGTTGAGCATTGGGAAGGCCTGAGATGTTGGATTAGTAATCGAAACGGCGAGAGGATTGATAAGGGTTTCTCACCTCCAGCAAGTTGACCAATGTGCGGAATTTGAAAGTATTTGTAGAACTCTTTCATTTTATTGGGGGCACGAGCCTTGGTAACGTCCGAGAAGTGATGGGACATGTCCTTTGGCAAGGGCTTCGCCATCTCGGCGATGTTGTCACTAGACGCTTCCATGATTTATCCAACAGCTCCGGATTGCGATACCAAGTATAGTGACGCTGGATCAGAGACGGGGAAGAGATGTCTATTTGGGACGAGGTCCGGGCTATAGAGTCTAGGTGTATACAACGTGTTAGATGTAGGACAGAATGATAACAGAGTAGGACAATAGCGTATATATTGGGAGAGTATCTATCTCTATGTATAATACCTAGTCTATCTTGCGGCTGTCGGTTCTGCCCTGTTCGCCTTGCGATTTAGCATGCTGATGACAAATTCGATAAGGATGCAGATGGCTAGCGGCTTTAGGAAGAATCCCGATGGAGAATTCAGGGGTCCAATCCAAACTAACTGTGCAATACGAGTATACACCTATTTATGCTTACTATACCTTATACATTACGTAAGAGGTTTTCTGAACCCTGAACGTTGTTGTACATCCGTACCGCGTACCGATATGCGGGGTTCAAAATTGTACATGTATGCAAGGTACCCCACACCCTGTCAGACCTCATCGATGTAAATCTCGAAATTTTCTAGAGAGAATCTTTTACAAAAGCTGCAGAGACGAATACGTTTACCGTATTGAAGACACAAAAAGACTGCCTTAGGGTGGTAGTCATATATCGCCTACAATATTTCGAGTCTAGAGCAACTCTATACCTTAATTGCGAACCTATCACGGTTCCAATTGGCCATACCGGCCAAGACATTCCTCGCCGATCGGCCATCCTAGCTAGATTCCTATACGCCTCGCCTACGAACCTTTGTCCAACCCGAGACGATTGTTGCTGAGATCCGAGAAGGAAGAAAGGGGAAGACCACTCACGTTAATAGATCTATATCTTTGTTTCGAAGTCCTCTAGTAATTCGAACGGAACTTGCTGAGAGCGTCAATCGATCGACATGGAGAAGATCACGGACAAGATAGCCGCTCTGCCGGCCGACTCGAATTATGTCTCGCTCGAGTTCTTCCCACCCAAGACCGCAATGGGTTTCTCGAACCTACGCGACCGTCTTGACCGTATGGCACGAGCCTTGCGACCCCTCTTCGTAAATGTAACTTGGGGTGCTGGAGGATCTACTGCCACCAAGTCCCTCGAGCTGGCCGAGATATGCCAGAGGGAATTAAATCTGACGACATGTCTACACTTGACATGTACGAACATGAGCAGGAAGTTGATCGATAGGGCATTAGAAGATGCGAAGGCGCTTGGTATCAGAAACATCTTGGCTTTAAGAGGTGACCCTCCCAGAGCTGCAGAATACCAGGACCCGAACGAGAGCCCCGAGGATGCTATAGACGAAACGTTCAATTGGGCGATTGATCTCGTGCGTTATATAAGAAAGACGCATGGCGATTATTTCTGCATCGGAGTCGCAACGTACCCGGAAGGCCATGCCGATGAGAGCCATCCCTTAGGTCAGAGTCTGGAGCATGATCTCCCTTACCTGGTCGACAAGACCCTTGCGGGAGCTGATTTTCTCATGACTCAACTATTTTTCGACACAGATGCTTATGACAAGTTTGAACGGACTCTTAGAGAACACCCAAGCGGTGCTTTCAAGACAATTCCCATCATTCCGGGCCTAATGCCCATTCAAAGCTACCAGATGATCAAAAGAACGACAAAGCTTAGTCACGCTAAGATACCTAACGCAATAATGTCTCGATTGGATGCTGTAAAGAAGGACGACGCGAAGGTCAAGAGTGTTGGCGTGGACATCTTATGTGAGATTGTTGAGCAGGTCAAGCAGATCACAAGTAGAACACCAGGTCCGACAGGCTTTCACTTCTATACTCTCAACCTTGAAAAGGCGGTATCATTCATCATCGAACGAACACATCTCATACCGCCCACCACACCAATAGAGGATGGAGCAGCCGTCGAAGACATCGTATCAAAGATCCCAGCACTTCAGGTCAACGGAGCGGACCGAGAACATGAACATGCCCTCAAAACTTCCAGAGAGAATTCTCGAAGCCGAAGACAGTCCAATGTCAGTTCGGAGAACCGAAACCGTGTCATCATCTCTGGACGACCGGTATCACATCCGGAATACGAAGCCACATCAGCAGAAGCTAGCATACCAGCAGAGCCTATTAATAGCCGATCTAATACCTTGGCTATTTCAGAAGGGGAGGGCGTGCTCGGCCGGGAGGCCACATGGGACGACTTCCCCAACGGCAGATGGGGTGACGCTAGATCGCCTGCTTACGGAGAGATAGACGGATACGGACCTAGCCTGCACGTCTCCCACGCGCAAGCCGTCAGTCTCTGGGGCTACCCCACCAAACGGGAAGATATAAACGAGTTATTCGTACGGCATCTCAAGGGAGAGCTCACAGCGATCCCGTGGAGCGAGGAGGAACTTAATGAGGAAACCCGAACTATCACGGATAAGCTTGTACGACTCAACTCGAAGGGCTGGTGGACGGTAGCATCGCAGCCTGCCGTAAATGGACTACGCTCTTCGGACCCTATATTCGGTTGGGGTCCGCAAAACGGGTTCGTATTCCAGAAGGCCTTTGTCGAGTTCTTCATTCCCTCAGCAGAATGGAAAATTCTCCTCGAGAAGCTCCAAAGCTCCGAGGTGCAAGATACAGTTTGTTTCTACGCGGCCAACGCGGCCGGGGACTTCGTCTCGTCGGACCTGACAGGCGGGCTAGCAGGCGAAAGAAAAGAATCGAGCACAAACGCGGTTACATGGGGCGTCTTTCCGGGCAAGGAGATCATTACACCTACGATCATAGAGGAAGTGAGCTTCAGGGCATGGAGCGAGGAGGCATTTGGCATCTTTGGCGAATGGGCACGGGTCTACGGAAAAGGCTCGGGGAGCGAAAAGTTGCTAGAGAAGGCCAAGGCGGATTCGTGGCTGGTTAATATCATTCACCACGACTACGTCGACAAGGACGCTCTGTGGGACCTGCTTTTAGACTGAAAGTCGTGGGATAGTATTCAGATGAGGTGACTATCTAAACTAAGTAGGTAGCCTCCGCCCCTGATATCTATCTAACTCGTTTTGAGATGGGGAAATCCTCGAAATTCATCGTGAAATAAGAGAAAATTAGCAACTCGATGTCAAATGGTAAGGGAAGTGGCTGCCGAGGTAAACGGGTTATCATTCAATAGCCCGCAAACCTGAGTCGAAAAGCGAAAGGGGATAAAATACACCGCAAACGGGTCAGTGAAGTACCGGAATATAGGTGAAGAGCAAGGAAAGGTCGACATGACCGTTTTAAGTACCGTTCGCCTAGTCCGTCCGAACGCCCTTCATGTCCATCATTCCCTAGAGTGCCACCACCTCGTACTCCTATTGCCGGACGAAACGACGTCCCGCCTTATGTTTGCGTGCTGAAAAGATCGTGAACCTGTTCATCCCGTGCCATTTTGATGACTATTAATTAGATAAGGAGAAGTAGGGGAAAAGGCACGTTTCCTGATTCTGCTGCACAGCTATGTCAAATGGGAGGGTTGCTCCGATGTGTGATAATGAAATGACGACTATCCTTTGCAGAGTCGACAATGTTTTGTTGGGTGATAGGATTGTGTCAGTGCATGGGGATGAGGTAAGGCTAACCTCACTGCGGAGTTGACAAAGAACGGAAAGGAGAAGAGAGAAATCCACCTAACGCCCGGAAAGTTCATTACGCATCCTCATCCTCGAGAGTATCGTTGAGTGGAATCATCTGTATGCTGTGGTAATGTTTGCACTCGCCACAGTCTAGATGAAGTACACCCGAAGGTTAGATCTCGCCGTCCAAGAGCTCGTCGCCAGTATCGGCGAGGCCCTCGACTTCATCTAAGGAACCGAAACGGCGCGCATGCTGCATAGTCTCGTAATCAACCTCCGACATCTGCTCGGGCTCAGGTTCGGCCTTAACGCGAGAGCGAGTAGACTTGCGAGCAGGCGCCTCGTCGCTAGAGCTTGCAACCTCAATGACGTCATCGGCTTTGGATGCTGAAGATGTGGTGCCATCACCGAAGATGGAATCGGTCGAAGACTTAGGACGACCACCGTTACCATTGGGGAAGAGCTTGCGTGCAGTGCCGTTGGCATCCTTAGTGCTGCCGTTCTTGGTGGTCGCGGGAGCAACCTTGCCCTTGCCCTTGGTACTGGCGCCGCCGGTGTTGCGACGCTTGGTGGCTGGCGTGGTCTGGTACTCGTCGTCAGAGTGGATGTCCTTAGCATCGTAGTCCGAGTCGGCGCCCTGGTCATCGCTGCCCTCTTCAGACATGGTGACTTTCTTGCCGCCGCGCTTTCGCTTCGAGGTAGCACTGGTCGAGCCGCGAACCGTCTTGGATGTTGTAGGGGTCGATTTGACAGAAGCAGAGCCTCTGCCCTTGGAGACACCGACCTTGACATCTGCAGGATTCTTGCCTTCGTCAAGAGCTTCCTGCTGCAATCGGCCTAGAGTCTTGAGCTCGCGGAACTGCCACTCGATGCCGCCGGCGGTGGACTCGCCGAACAACTTCTGGATTTCTGTAAGCAATCGTTAGCGATTCCTCTTTTCTTCGACATACTTGATCATAATTGGAACAACGATAGAATGGGTCATGATCGGCCATGAGAAAGACAAATTTGAAATTCTACCTCCGGTCTCGACAGGAAGCTCGCCTGGATCCTTCCCCGCATCTCTGAAAGCGACTTGCATCTTTCCTAGCTGCTTGACAGGACGTAGACGATGGTCTACGGCAGATCCGGTCGTCCCGCCGCCCATTAGAGCCGCAAGGTCTACTGCCACATCAGCCCAAGGAAATTCACAAGGGATAGGTTGTGAGGCAGAGCTCGGAGTGATGGGAGTGTGCTATGACTATAGAGGTAGAAATGGGTAGGTAGGGAAAGAGGGGGCGCTGAGAAAACAGTGTTAAGATATGCCAACGGCCAATTCTTCTCAGACAGTAACATCTAATCGACGTCTATATCGTTGCCCACACATTGAAGAACCATCTCCGCCAGATGCAGAAAAGGACAGAAATGGTGAAGGACCTCCATGCTGTATTATCCCAGGCTTGGACTGCGATCCCTAAAGGGCATCTGATAGAGGACTTTGTATAGGGTGTTTGAAATGATTCAAAACAGTTACCTATCACGAAGGGGAAGAGAGGAATCAAAGTAGGGAGGAGCGGCAAAGGTACAGAAGGAAAACATGAAGCTCATTGGATGAATGAAAGGCGGTAAGAGAAGAGACGGCACGTACCCTTGAAGTCAAGTTTGACCTTGCCATTGATGGTGGCAAGAACGGCAGCGAGGAGGCGAGTGCTGGCCTCGTAGGTTTTGAAATTGGTCTTGTTCTGCGCAGGAGGCATTGTGGCGGCGATGAAGGAGTAGACTGCGAGAGGAGATTAGAGTCAGGTTGAATCGAGAGAAGGTCTCAATGGAGTGAGGATATTGTGAGTTGGAAGAAGTATGAGAGTACGAAGGTGTGTAGAATATCGTGACAGTGAGAAGGTTATTTGGATGTGGAAGATGTCTATGGGAAAGGATGTAGACAATTAAGAGTTGGGCGGGAAAGTATGTAGGAGACGCGAATTGTTTATTTGGGGTGAGCGGTAAGAAGGAAGTTGTTGTCGATGAAGTTGAATCTAAGAAGAGTCGGAGAATAGGAGAGAGACGTAGACTCAAGGGGAAGGAACTTTTGACCGGGGGATACCAAACCTGAATATGGAAACCACAAGAGCTGAGAAGAGCACTGGAGTGAAATAAGAATGGAAGGACTGACTGCACGTTTGGTCAACTTAAAGGTCTTGGTGGCAAGAGTTGAATGGAAATGAAGTGGGTGCCTAGTACTATGTGGGAATGGAAGTCAGCCCTGGAGATATAATATCAGAGAGGTGGGGGGATAGAAGCCCTCCTACCTGCTGCTACGCAACCACAGTCGCGCGTTACTGAGGAATCAACCGTAAATATTGTAGGGGTTCGCCACAGGTATGGCCGTTGCCTGACAGCCTTCTCTGAGGATCAGACCAAGAGGCACGAGTATAGTGTTAACTAGAACTAAGTGCCAAATCCTACTTTGTGTAGTCACTCGGCGATTCTAGTTTTGAGTTTGATACCTGACTCCTGGATATTCTTGAAGAAAGTGGCTATGTTGATATGTTTGGTTCTAATTTCAAGACTCCAAGAGGTGCTGATATGGCTCAACTTGAGAGTTGAAGTTCCCAAGCTTGAAAACCTGGAAGTCTGGAACTCGAAAAAGTAATTTAGGGAGGCGCAATTCTACTATGCGGGGGTCAGCCTTACTGATAGGTAAAAACGGTTGCCAGAAAGGAAGTTACAGTTATTGCCGTTTCCCAAGCCGCGAAGAAACTGTTTAGTCTTTTTAAACACTTTGAAACCTTGGTTTCAAGGACAATATCACTGGTATGAGCCAACTATTGTCCGTGTGGCTGCCGAAATAGAAATATCTTAGAAATATCTTATATATGAAATCAACTTACACAACTAGACCACTTCTGGGCTCGAAGAAACCCAGATGTCTCAAGGTTGTTGAAGGTCTCGAGGAGTTTTCGCAAGCCTTAATCTTGTTGAGGTTCAAGTCAAAGACCCAAAAGGGGACCGTGCGGCAAAAATAGGTGGAAGTATTAACTTGTAATAAAAGCCAATTGTTAATATTCAAGACATGAAAGGTTGAGTGGGTAATAGATGAAGATGTCCGCCGGTACCTAGTTTCCTTCGAATAAGTAGGTAGGTTAATGGATGGAGAAGCGATTGATTATAGTCATAATTAAGAAGCGCCTTGACCTAGCGTAGAGTCTTTAAGTAGAGAAGAGGTTTAGTCCATCTACACAAGATACAAGAGAAGAGAGATTTCATACAACTAAAGAGTAAGGCTCCGAAGATAGACATTAGATTAGCATGGGTTAAGAGGTTGGGCGGGTTTCCCTCGAGAATGGATGTGAATGAGCGTGTGTTCCAGTTATAGTGTAACTACGGTCCCAGAACCCCGGCCACCCAAAAGACACAATTCCTCAAATAAATTTAGATATATCACATGTAAAAAGACTAGGATTATATTCTGATTAGCTAGGAATTTCCCCGAGAATCGATACCATTTCCTGTGGCTGATTATCGCTGGAGAAATTCTGAAAAGATAGGTATTCACTAACACTAATTCACGACAACCGCACTCCACGGTGAGAGCAACATTAAATCGACCGTCACACATATCGCATTAGTCCCATGTGTGACACCACCCATTTTCGAGCCAAGCAATTTGTCATTTCTTCTTTTTTACCTCCCATAAATAGTTGAAATAAAGTGATACACTTGGTATTCATGTGCTTCAACCTGCGGGATTGGCTTGCATGCTTATGAAGATAAGGTATTGTTACTTCATTCGCTTCGAACTAGTTTAAAGGCCACATAATGTGAGGAGAAAGTCCATCCATTTACTTTATTCACTACCGCGCCGCAAGTCTATACAAAAGAAAATCACCGATGTGCTAGATGATCGCAGGTAAAATTATGTAAAATTATGTATTATTAATTCAAATTGTCTTCTCAGCTAGCGGAGTCCTCCTCCCAGTCGGTGTCTGTCGGCCATTATTGTATGGTCCACCTAGATGTGGCTTACCACCCGAGTATGGCCAGGCTTGTTGTGTCTTTATGGTTGGCTGCTGATCACCATACATCCAATATTGAATACCAATCATAAGGTCGCAAGCAGCTTGAAAGATGCCGCAGAGCTTGAAGGCCCACGGTATTGCACTAGTGGATGTAAAGAACCAGAACATCTTCATAGCATCTCCGATTAACCAACTTGCCAACACGGAGAAGCGGAAACCTTTGCAAGACCGCGAGCGTGCGTTGGCAACAAGTTGTGGAAGTGGTAATGTCGCCTCGACTGACAAGCCAATATACCCTATCAAAGCTGAATATCTGGAATAAACCGATTGAAAGGGAGCAATTAATAGCTCAAGTATAGTTAGACTAATGAACAAGGATAGCAAGAATTGCCAATAACTAGTGCATGGAGTTAGTAAAGATCTAGCGGAAAAGAAGCATAGAAGACCAACGGTTTCGGTGAGCGCCATTGCCAGAAATTATATGGTCGTTGAAACCCTCCAAACCCATCCTGCGCACCTGCGAAAGGAAGTGCGGCATCACCCCCTTTCGACGATGGTGGCGGCCGGTGATCGAGAGCAATCTTTAATAGGATGATTTGGATAAAAATGTTGCAGAAGGACTGGATCAGCAAAGCCGTATCAAATTTCGCGCCTGGGTAGTAGAAGACTCTGATAGTGATTCCTATTAGCATGACGAATTCTAGGACCGCAGGGAGGTTGGCAAACCTAAATATCGATGCAACAAGCATAATTAAGGGGATATCAAGCGAAAACCCAGCACTCGATCTTGATTTATGCATGGAGATTGCTTGATCAGAGTATGACAAGATCGGCGAAATTATTAGGAATATAGGGGCGGCATGGCCGGCCAAGGTCGTGAAGAAGTGCATTCTCGATGGTATATCGAGTGTATTATCGCCGGAGAGTGCGGAGGGCTGCGTATTCGACGTAAACCAATTATCCCAACTCTATATAAAAATCATCACAAATTGACACATTGAGGAAGGCTGAGACGCATCGCAGGATCGGATGAGGCTAAGAAACGTTCTGTCTAAGGAATTCGAATTTTCATCTAAAGGCGCAAGATTATTTCTACAATGAAGCTAACGTCGCGGGCAGTAGTTGTAGGGAGAAGCGCGACTTGTGGGGCTCCCAATTCAAACAGCTTGTCAAATTTGAATATTGAACGATTACGCCGGGGCGTTATCTTAATAGATCTAGACCTTATCTAATATGTTCTACGAACATGCCCGTTCAATCGCAGCTAGGTACACCCGCGGACCTACGGTACCTACCTAGGTAGATAAATAGACTCGGGTCGGCTAAATTTACGTCCGACGATGCTTATCGTCTTATCACACGTTCCAGTTTTGATCTAATGCAGAATCGGGTTCAATGCTAGCCGGCGATTGGTTACTCTATTCAGCGCGGATGCAGGGTCTTCTTCTACCCCTCCATAGAAAACTTGGATCTACTATAACCCCACATCGCCGATGAACTTTTTCTTTTTCACATCGCGTTTCTCGATAAAAATCCGACAGGACAAGCTTGAGGTTGGAGGCTCTACCGAACCCTAAGACCTCCCTCGGGTTCACTGACAAAATGGACTACATTGTTCTTACCGGAGAGTCTTGCTTCACACCATCCGAGGCCAAGAAACTAAAAGATCGTATTAACCAAACTGCCTCTACCAAGGTCACTAACATCCTAGGTTCTTGGATTTATTACGCGCATATCAAAGGAGACAAAAAGGCTGTCGAACCAAAACTCCTACAGTTGCTCCCATTGCCTAGCAGCGATAGCCCACCGCCTCTAACACATATCGGCTACACTCGCACGTATTACATTGTGCCGAGAAACATCTCACCATGGAGTTCCAAAGCTACCAAGGTCTGCGAAGTCTGTGGACTCAAGGACCAGATTCATCGGGTAGAACGAGCTCGATCCGTCACACTTGAGTTCGAACAGCCATTCAGCAGCGATGAAGTCCCCTTCAAAGACTCACTATATGACCGAATGACAGAGACCATATCTCCAAATCAACCAGACCTCGACTCCATGTTCATAGAGCGGGAGCCTTTACCTCTGGAAGCTGTTGATATCTTTTCCGCAGATCAGAGTCCTCTCGACATGCTTAAAGCCTACAACCTTAAGCACGGTCTAGCATTAGATGAGTCCGAAATGGAATATCTAGTTCGAGAATTTACCCAACTTGGACGGCCACCCAATGACATCGAATTGTTTATGTTTGCCCAAGTCAACTCTGAACATTGTCGTCACAAGTAAGTTAGAATGATTTAAGCTAGCATATCTCTCATTCATAAGCCATCTTCGTGCACCACACCCTCTTTAAGACCGACATGCTTTTCATTTGCTTCTACATGATTCCTGAACTATTTCATCCGTAGCGAATAAATATCGAGATAGACAATTTCCGCCGCATAAGAAAATAGATTAATAACGAATGGCAGGCAATTTAATGCGATCTGGACCATAGACGGCTTGACTAAAGATATAAGCCTGTTCGACATGATTCGGAATACGCATAAGAAGACGCCCGATTACACTGTCTCAGCCTACAGCGATAATGCTGCCGTAATGCAAGGCGAGATGGGAAGCTTTTGGGCGCCTGACTATGCGACTGGATCTTGGAAGCTCAATAGAGAAATCGTACATGTCCTAGCTAAAGTCGAAACCCATAACCATCCTACTGCCATTTCTCGTGAGTATATAACACACATACATCAGTCACTTTGGCGGCATGGTAATGCTAATTCCTGGCCATCTTTTAGCTTTCCCTGGAGCCGCTACTGGATCAGGTGGCGAGATCCGTGAGTCGAATTTGATCTCGTTTAGTGATTATCACTAGTTCAGAAGGACTGCAGACAAATATTTGCTGCTGCACTCACAGACCGCTCTATATTTTTACAAGTGTATCGTGTTATAATATACTGACTTCGAACTTTTAGGTGACGAGGCTGCTGTTGGAAGAGGATCGACGACAAAGGCTGGCCTATCTGGGTTTTGGGTCTCTGACCTTCTCATCCCGGGCCATCAAGACTGGGAGATTGATATCGGCCGTCCAGCTCACTATGCTAGCAGTCTGGATATCATGCTCGAAGCACCCATTGGTTCTGCTCGCTTTAACAACGAATTTGGTCGGCCTGCCCTTACCGGATGCTTCCGCACACTCTTAACAAACGGTACCAACAAGAACGATCCAAATTCCGCAGAGGAGACAGACTGGCGAGGATATCACAAGCCAATCATGATTGCCGGCGGACTTGGTAGAGTTAGGCCAGGGAATGCAATCAAGAACCCGGCCGACGTGCATGAGGGAGCTCACGTCATTGTACTCGGCGGCCCCGCGATGCTAATCGGGCTCGGTGGTGGTGCTGCATCTAGTAATGCTTCTGGGGAAGGCACTGCGGATCTTGATTTCAACAGTGTACAGAGAGGCAACCCAGAAATGCAGCGTCGGGCTCAGATGGTTATCGACGCTTGTGTTAGTCTAGGGGACGCGAATCCTATCGTAAGTTCTCAAACTTTGAATCTATCTGGGCTCTGTGGTCCTGAGTTCTGCTTGAAACGCCAATGGCTTGTCACTAATTACGAGCCTTCAGGCGATGATACATGATGTGGGTGCTGGTGGATTGTCCAATGCTCTCCCAGAACTAGTTAAGGACGCCGGATTCGGAGGAAAGTTTGAACTACGACAAATCGAAAGCGCCGATGGGAGCATGAGTCCCCTCCAAATCTGTAAGAATTCACCGGGATTTGCCTTCTTTTCCGAGCCTCATTCAGCATGATGTATCATGTTCTTACCTCATGAGACGTCCCTTTCCAGTCTTTTCATGCTCAAATCTACTGCCTGAATGTAGCTAATTATGATGCTTATAGGGTGTAATGAGGCTCAGGAGCGTTACGTTATGCTTGTCAATAGCGAAGGAATGAACCGCTTCGTGAGCATATGCAGTAAGTTTCACTACCCTTGGAGTATACAGCGCAGACTTGACCGGTAAAATTAGGACGTGAACGCTGCGGTTTCTCAGATGTGGGCACTGTAAAGTCCGAAGACGAGGACGGCGTCTCCAAGCTTATCTTAACCGATAGAAACGCGAAGGACAAGACCTCTTCGCGTCCCATTGATCTTCCAATGTCAACCCTGTTTCCTCCGGGTCGTCGATTGCAGCGCATAGTTACCTCCCGGAAGCCGAATCTACCGAAGTTCGAGCCAATCCCCAATCTGAAGGCTGTATATGGAAATAAATGTTCCGATGCTGAGCTACTCAAGAGTGCTTTACAGAGGGTTTTCTACATGCCGGCCGTAGGTTCAAAGTCATTCCTTATTACAATAGGAGACCGAACTGTGGGCGGCCTGAGCGCACGAGACCAAATGGTCGGGCCCTGGCAGACGCCTGTAGCGGATGTTGCAGTTACCGCCACGTCGTTCAACTTAGGAGTGAAAACGAGGCACGGTGAAGCAATGGCTATGGGCGAGAAGCCCACGCTTGCCTTGATTTCTCCCGCCGCATCTGCTCGCATGGCAGTTGCCGAGAGCTTGATGAACCTAGGTGCTGCAGACATCATGGGTGACCTAAGACGAGTTAAATTGTCTGCAAACTGGATGGCAGCTGTGAATCATCCTGGAGAGGGAGCAGCTCTTTACGAGGCGGTTGAAGCTATTGGGCTTGACATGTGCCCCCGGTATGTATAATGTTCCATTTACAATGTGTCTTGTATGAATGTTAACGCAGTCGCAGATTGGGAATCAGTATACCAGTTGGAAAAGATTCGACATCCATGAAGGCAGCTTGGAAGGACCGCGAAACCGAAAAGACTAAGAGCGTTACTGCACCTGTCTCGGTCGTCATCTCTGCATTTACAGTTGTCGACGATATTAGGAAGACGTGGACTCCCCAACTTCGACGGGTTGAAGAAGTAGGGGAGACTGTTCTTATGTTCGTTGACTTGGCAGGCGGTAAGAAAGCTATGGGGGGATCTGCCCTTGCTCAATCGTTCGGCTACGTGGGCAATGAGGCACCAGACGTCCGAGATGTGGACTTAATCACGGACTATTTCGATGCATTATCTCAGTTGCATCAGAGCGGTGTCGTCCTTGCATATCACGATCGATCAGATGGTGGCTTAATCACAACAGTTGCCGAAATGATGTTTGCGGGAAGATGTGGAGTTGACTTGATGATGGACGGAATTGCTCATTCAGACTCAATTGCCGACATGATCGATGCTTTGTTCAATGAAGAACTGGGCGCCGTATTCCAAGTGCGAGCCTCGGATGAGACGAACTTCAAGAGATGCTTCGCAACTTGTGGGCCGCCTCCAGGCTTGATCAAAAAGTTTGGCAGCGTCCAACCAAAAACAAAGCAGACGCTGACAATTCGCTATGGCACCACACCTTTTGTTAGCCTCGATCGAAGCGAGATACAGCAGTGGTGGTCGAAGACGTCGTTTGAGATGCAGAAACTCAGAGACAATCCATCTTGCGCCGAATCTGAATACTCTACTATTCAAGATCATACCGACCCGGGTCTCTCTTATAAGCTCACATTTGATCCATCTGATACGATCCTGCCTCTTACGGCCTCGATAACTGGATTCTTTGGCAAGAGTCCTCGAGTGGCCATTTTGCGGGAACAAGGCGTTAATGGATATGCCGAAATGGCATTCGCATTTAAAGCAGCGGGATTCGATCCCATTGACGTGATGATGACGGACATTATTTCCGGCCGCTCGTTATCAGACTTTGTGGGCTTGGCTGCTTGCGGCGGCTTCTCCTACGGTGATGTCCTTGGAGCTGGACAAGGCTGGGCTAAGTCGATTCTAATGCACGATAATGCCAGAAGAGAATTCGAAGGGTTCTTCAAGAGGCCAGATACATTCGCCCTTGGAGTCTGCAATGGCTGCCAGATGCTGTCACGACTAAAGGAACTCATACCTGGCACGGATCATTGGCCAGTGTTCGTAGAGAACGCAAGCCAGCAATTTGAAGCCCGCTTTAGCATGGTCAAGATCGAAGACAACCAATCGAGGCCTTCAGTCTTCCTCCATGGCATGCACGGTTCAGCTTTCCCAATCGTAGTTTCGCATGGTGAGGGACGAGCATCCTTTGCTTCGCAAAACTCGCTACGGGCTCTTGATGGGGCAGGACTTATTCCCATCCGGTACGTCGACAATTACTTGAACGTCACGGAGAAATACCCGTACAACCCTAATGGCAGTCCTGGTGGCATTGCTGGTGTAACAAGCGAAGACGGTCGTGTATTGGCGATGATGCCTCATCCTGAGCGGTCGGTAGTAGCAGATGCTGTCTCGTACGCACCACCCGCTCTCCTCGAACAATGGGGAGAATTTGGCCCCTGGGTCAGGATGTTTAGAAGCGCGCGGAGATGGGTTGGATGAACAACTCTGCCTAGTAATCTTTTTACGCGTTGGGAAGTTCATCCCGTCACATATTGGCCACATGAAATACATCAGCATGCACGATCACATCACAACAAGACTTGGCAGCAAATCAATGAGGCAAATGAAACATCTACTGTTCCCTTGTGAGCTACATCGCTATTTGAACAGAAGTTGCATCAACTGTACCGAGTTTGATTTCCTGGCTTTGGCTCAGTTGCAAACTGCATAAGGCAGCACTATTAAACGGAGGTACCAGATGTTGAGAATATAAACGAGGGTCGCCGCCGTTGTATACTCAGCGAGGCAACGGACAACACAACTAATAAGGCATAAATCAATTAGAATTAGGAGACTGGTGGGTGCCACGACACCTATTACGGATCGTAAACCCGATACCCCCTTATCTACTACTCAATGGAGAACCGGGCTGTGAGAGTGCGCTAGATATATCAAGTTAGGCAATCTTCGCTGCTAGCAACCGCAGACTAGGCAGATAGCTGTGCAATAACAGTACCGGAGGCGACTCGACCGTGGTTACGACTCGCATTGCATATCCCGGAACAATTTAATCCTTCAATCCAGAACCCGCGATAGAAAGCCGCGTGCTAAATCCGTTCCTGATCCCCCTAGGCCTAATCTTTCGCATATTATTAGCATATTATATATTCCCGAGATCATTGTCCCTAATTATAGTACAGGAATTGCTGCGTAGTCACTATTACAAACTGGTTAGGGGAAAGATTAGCTGGACGGGAAGATTACCGTCCATAAAATTGTGATCTTAAAGGCAGGGGGTATCGTAGCCCTCAACAGTGAAGTGAACCAGACGGCTCTTGCGAACTGTATTGTTGCCAGACATCACGATAGTCCATGGTAGTAGTATCTAGCCTGCTGGTGGCTGGACGCGCCCTGTCTCATACCTATACCTATCCCCCTTGCTCGCCCGAGTTTCGCACGCGGATGAAGGATCCTGATCAAATGCCGGGATTTCCGGGCTCCATGCAAGCCACGAGGGAGAATGTGACGGAAACCCTACAGCAAGTAATAATGCTTCCCATAATCATCGTGGTACGCCGTAGTGCGGCATCGATTTCTCAGCTGAAAACGCCTTGAATAAACTTGTGCTTACCTATAGGTAGCTATTGGTTTGTTGGTGAAGCTAACGACGACTAAGAGGCTGAGAATAACCTGAGACCCTCAAAAAAAAATCCATGTTCCAGTGCTCTGTTTACGCTAATATAATCCAGTCTACATTGAGTCCGTGGCGTATGGTCTAGTCTCGTCTGCCGTCTTACATAGCATTTGTGGATGTGTGGTGTTAGGGGGGCAATTGGTGAGTTGGGGAGGCCTGTAGCAGCACGGAGGTTGCTCCTCGGGCAATGCTACGATGGACTTTTGTCACCCTGGTTTTGCGGCACATAACAAGGCCAAGACATTGCTTTGACCTGCAGCCGGGTATCTCGTCTCGTTTCTCCGAATGGCACAACCACAAAAGCGCGCGATTCGGTTCAGATTTCAATTTTTCGGCACCAGTGACGTTTCTGGTAATCTGGTTCTTCGCGAAGCCTTCTAAGACATTTCCGTATGCAATTGCATACGTACTTACATGGTATGGCTCATGGTACGGGAACTCCTTTGTATGTAGGGCATAGTATATACGCGTGTATATATTTATATTAGGCGGGGGTTGTATACCACGAGTCCAGACCAACATACGTACAGACCCTGTCCTGTCTCCTTTTTTTATACATAGTACCTACCGAACCAGGAAAGGGTATCGCCCTCTTGTTAGTACCTAAGGTGCGGTGGTTCGCTAAGATCTAATCAGATCGCTTACGGCTTTATTAGGGTGCGGCGCCATTTACGTACTCTGATGATCACTCTTCTGAAATTTTGTCTTCGGTGTGGAGTTGTAGTATGTTATGGAGCATCGTGACGAGCCCCGGTAGTGCCAAATATGACGGATTAAAAAATGTCCAGATGTGCCAGACCGAGTGCCGGCTAGGCTTCGTGGTCAACCGGGGCTAGCCAATCGACCTTCCTAGCAAGTAGAGTTACCGTGTTGATCAGCACTGCTCAATGACGCCACAGTTGTAACCACGGGGTGAGGCGACAAGCGTTGGTCTCATGAAAATGCAGCAAAAGCTGAAAAGCGCATACCGAAGCCAACGAATGGTGTCTCAGGCCATCCTCCTTATGGCTTACCTTACCTATGGGAGGTAGAACCGTTGGTGAGATCGTCGCACGTGCTGATCGTCCGAACCCAGGTCTTATTACAAGTTTATTATGCCGGGCTTGTCTGGCAGGTGTGGGTTGTCTTGAATAATGAGTGTTTTCTGCATGATCGAGTCCCGAAATCCGGCAGTACTCTGCCCCGGACGCATGGATTAATCAGACTTATTCATACGGTGTACGAATACGACGCGATTTATTACTCAAACGAACGTCGGCTTGTTGACTAATAAATCGCGGGAGAGATTCCCACCTTCGTTCTCGCGCTCTGCAGGGACGCCTTTTCTGTTCATCATGCGAGGTCCTTTGAAATCGTGGGGCGCCCCTTGAACCCCAAGGTCTCGGCCACCCGTTCTGGGCTCGGCTGCAAGATGAAATTGCATCGGTATTGCTCCTGCAGCTTCACCTACGCTAGGGTACGTGTCTCACGATTCGTACCCCTCGCTCATTGTTATGAGCCCTCTCGGCTTGTTTTTGTTGCGAAGGATCTACTAGTAGAAGAAGGGAAAAAGCACCAGTGCTATAGAGTGCAGATCGGCATGAAGAATATCACGCATGTCGGTAGTGGAATACCGAGCCTAACGTAGCGCAAACTCTTGATGGGTCGAATGTAACGAAGATCGGAGTCCCGTATCCTAGATAAACGCTCTGCTATTACCGGGTCACATCCACTGTGTGGCTCATGCGTATGCAGATAGGATAACAGCCTATTTGCCGTTGGATATTGCCGGCGTCAAAGGAAGCAAACCGAATATGAAGGGGAAATGCAGAATTATCAGTCTCATTCGTCATTGGGAACAGGCGAGGACCCCTATGCGCGGTCGAGGCGTCGTATATAGTACCGTAAACATATTACATGCTTCAAATGACCGGCATTGCTCGAAGTAAGAGGCAACCGCCTCTTAAATTAGAAACAACAGAAATTGATCTTGCATACATACGGGACTCTATCGCTTAACATTCGCAATATGTTTTTTATTAACTCGATAGTGGCCTTTCGAGATTAGAAAAGAAGCCTAGACTGACCTACTCGGCCGGGTTATGCAAAGTCAACACGGGGCACTCGTTCATAAGCTGCGTATGCACAACATCCTAGGTTAGCCCAGCAGATCCAAAAGGGGGCCGGGCCGAAGATGCAGACAATGGTCTCTGTTGCGCCGCACTATTGCACCATCCTGCCAAATCCTGCACAGTAAGAAAAAGGAAATGGCGGTGTTTGGATTCCACATGGTATGGAACGGAAACTATTTGCGTTGGATCGAAGACTCTAAGACTCTAATAAGACTCTAATCGCAACACATGATCCTATGCGGCTGCGCGACACGCGAGATCTCGTGAGGCTGGGCTGGTCGTGTGAGTTACCTCGTTTACACTAAAAATGCGTTGGCTGCTGACGTGCGGATCTGGATGCGGTAAGAAAACTAAGATCCGGAGCCCACCGTAATAAATTAGTCTGACCCCTATCGGATGGTTATTAAGACCTTAGTCAAAATCGGTAATGTATCTTGTGGGAATTTGCTGTGTCTACCCGGGTTATTATGGCAGAAAATGTAGAAGCCGTCTCCCATTTCATGATAATACCTTGATAATACCCGTGTTATTATTATGTTACATATATCCCACGACTAAAAATAGACTCGACGACCGCTTAACCCCGCGACCGGCCCGCCTCTATTTTTTTCTTTCTTTTTATTGCTTGCAATGCTTCCATTGCTGGCTGAACCTGTCTTAGATGTAAAGCGGAAATGGTCTCTTTGTAATATCGCTGAATCACTCGTTATTTGGATGAATGCGACAAGAGAGCCAATACGATGAGACAGATAGCGCCACAAAACGTGGCCGGCATGAAGGATTGCCTTGGAAAATGTGTTAATATGGCACAGCGTAGCTTTGGTTAGCTATCAGCGTCCCATGTGGCAGTTTATGGACGCCGCCATTCGTTGAGGAGCTGTATGTATGTCCTTGTACTGTAGCTGTCAGCGGCAAGACACATGATGACTGCCGAGGCTGATCACAAGCTTATTTTTCTCTTTTTTTTTTCTGCCTGCTTGTACGAGCTTGTAATTAAAAAAAACCTGTCGGCTTCTCACGGGAGCAGGTTGTACGAACCAAAGACCGACTGATACGTTGCAGCGGCTCCTAACATAATAATATGTAAGCGCGTAGCTAAGCAGAACTTCTGGGTCGGTAAAGTAGGGAGGGAACTCAGTTGTTTGGCAGTTGATCCGGTTTATTGGGAAGGCTATTGGAAGAGCATCGGGGTTAGGCCTCAAAGAGGAAAGTAAGAGGACCGAGATCCCTGTCTTTTCGGGTTCGGTTTCCGGGGCTGCTCCGGTCCGTTGAATGCTTCCAAGCTTCTAGAAGCCGATGAACCTGGCTTCTATTGGCCCGAGCTTCAGGTGATTACCGATCTCACCCACTCTCACCCACTCTTATTAGATTATCACTGCTTATAATACATACCTACGTACTACGTTGTACTTTGGATGGATAGCCTCGCTTATTACTTGACAACTTCACAAACATTTCGTATTTTACGGCATGCCACTCAAGACTTGCTTCCAACCTGCTAAACACGTTGAAGTTCCATTATTGACTGGAACAATGACCGGAGTAAGTCCACAACTAATAGTCTCCTCAGTCGTACTTACATGTTGCCGATTGGAAGGGTGTAATTCTACATACATGTACGTAAGAATGATGTTCCCTCGGTACATGCCGTATTCCACAGCCGAGCTTAACGTTGAACCTATTCATTATACCTAGCAACATTGAATTTACACACCTTCCTCATTATAAGTTAGCGAGTTTGCTTCGTAGTAAAATATAATAAACTATCTTTATCTTCTAAATGTACTATGTAAAATGTAATATCTCCAACCTGCAGTACCATAGTACACGATATAACGAAATTCGGTACCGACGGTGGGTATCATCCCGCTGGCGTAATCTGAAAACCTACAAGTATCATAAAGTATCGAGCTTCGTAGCCGGTACTTTGCGAGTACTTGACGCACAGGGCAACAACCAAGGGTGCCGCTCGGCAAGCGTCTGCAGCCGCGAAGGAAGCTGGAGCTTGAGTACGACCCAGCCACATGGACCCTGTCCAACAGCCGATCCCTCAATTCTTAACAGGTGGGTTTTATTATTGCGAACGTCACAGAATAGCCCCAGGTTAGGCTTCCTTCGTACCAGCATTCGCGCCAGCAAGGAAAAAGAGCCTAGGAGGCACCAGCAATCATTTCTTAGCATTTCTTAGCATCCGTGAGCACGGATCAAAAGGGGAACAATTGTCCAAATGCCGATAAGCCCCTGGGCACTCCTAACAATTGCTTCTCCTCGAACGCCAATGCGCGCCATTTTCAGCCCAGCGCCTAGCCTCTTTATCGACCTTCGCTTACGTATTAGGAGCGAGAAGTCCCTGCGGAAGGATTGCGCGCAGATGCTTCATCGCTTCTCTTCGGAACGATACCGTCTATTAGCTCCTAAGGGTCTCATCGGCTCATTTAATAAACGATTAAAAACATAGCACTGCTCGGGATTATTTACTTCGGCGGTTATGGATAGTGATCACAAGACCCATGTTTGCTTCGGAAAATCAAAAGCTTGAGCCGCAAATATTGTGGTACTTGCTACGTACTAAGGTCTGGTTTCTCAACGGGGATGCATAAGACGCGTACGGGCTCGGGCACTTTCTAGATACTGAAGGTGATACATGCTAGTTTGACCGGCGAATATGAGAGATCACAAGTTATGGCTCAACCTTGACCAAGGGGTAGGTAACCTTCCTTAACAAATTCCGCGCCAGAACCTTGCTCTGGCGGGCAGGAAGCTGGCCCTTACGTCCGGGGGGCGTCGATCATAAGTGGTGTATGCATCAGGCCGGCTGAGGCTAGCAGAATTCGGCATTGCGAATTGCTGAGCTACGAATCATCATTTCGCTAATCTCTACGTGCCTTGTGTTTCCACATGGGATGACGCAGCAAAGGAACCTGCACACGGGATGATGAGACGTGGCTTGATCTTCGAGACCAGGTCTAGGTCGATCATCAAGATGGCCTTCTGTTCCTAGGAGAGCTTGGACCGCCTAAGTTAAAACCGACTGGTCTCAAGTCTCGACGCTAGATGAGCTCGTGGCTTGTCCGGCTTCTTCATCACCATACTAACTTAGATTTGACTACATATTGGGGAAGGATAGTGGACCTGCAAGTATCCATTCCGGGGGCCATCGTAGAGAAAATCGTTCGAGTTTTCCTCGCTTTGCATCCCCTAGTCTGACCGAAAGCCATCAAAAAATGCTACTATTGCGATAGGTCATAAAGCAAATTTCCGCCGACAGTCGGATTGGTCACATGGATATTGGGGTCGTGAGAAACAGCGTCTAAAATGTTGATTGTTTCAACCCAATCGGCTGGATCGAATCAAGATGGTCACCAGCCCGTAGCTTGATAGGTATCTAGGGAGCACGGCGTAACCTACACGTCAAGAGTCGCAGGTGTGTCGTGAGAGTCTCGAAGTTGTGTGAAATCGGTGTACCAGCCAACTCAGCTT
Organism: Hypoxylon sp. PDH2405; assembly: GCA_023628415.1. Taxonomy (NCBI): domain Eukaryota; kingdom Fungi; phylum Ascomycota; class Sordariomycetes; order Xylariales; family Hypoxylaceae; genus Hypoxylon; species Hypoxylon sp. PDH2405. The sequence goes on along the minus strand of JAMAKT010000086.1, from coordinate 25,031 downwards.
TTGCCTCATTCATGCGCCGCCAAGCTGTGGTTGGTGGCGAAGATGAAATGATCTGTCGAGTCTTCCACAAACGCTTTGACTTTTTACAGATTCAGCGCAAAGCTCGTGGCTTCCAGGCAATCTAGAATCCTGAGCTGTGAATGGAGCTGATTTATGAGGCTTCCTAAGCGTTGTACGAAGCATTCTCAACCAATCCGCTGTATCAGAGGCGTCACAGCATGTGGCCAATTGCCGTTGAAAAAATTCCATGGTCATGATGAGCATGATGAGTCGATGGGTAGATACGATACCCTTGCATGATAAATTTAGTTTGCGAATTAGCTGCCGGTGATAAAAAACAATTGCCGGTCGCAAGTTGGGCAGCCTCTTGTTCCAAGATAGCTAGCCAAGCCCATGCCCATCCTCCTATTATTGGAGGGGTATTGTCTCTCCACAAGTCGTCGGCTTTTGATTTCCTCCCTGGCTGATGGTTCCGGGCTTTTCGGCCGGATTCGCTGCCGGCATGTTCGACGATCTACGAATACCGCCGAACTAATAAGACTGCGACCTCGACTCTCTTCCCGCAATGTTGCAGAGCCGGTTATGGGGGGTCTCTAATACCGCTGATAATCCAACCGGTAGTAGTGATTGTGAAGCGAAAGCGGCAGTGTGGGAGGCAAAAAGCCAAGGAAGAAGGAAAAGAACAAAAGGAAGAAAAAAAAAAAGCCACCCGCCCTCCTGCAGCGCTCATTACATGTGTGGCGGGGCTTGTGCAAAAAGCCCAGCTTCCCTTTCCCCTTCTAGCTCCATCAGCCCATTCCCTAGGAGGAAAAAGTTAGCGAAAATGCAGGTTCGGGGTTTAAGGGGACAAAGTGGGATATTTGCCCAAAAGTCTGGGTCTCCGTGAGTGATAAGCCACTAAGACCATGTTGAGTTAAGTTGATGAATAATAACATGGGCGGCTCATCCCACTCGGCCGATATGATTATTTTTAACACTAAAATTATTGTCGGGTACGCTCCTCCACATCCAGCAACTCTCCTCCTCCCCCTTGTCTCCAGTCCCCAGTTCCCAGTTCTCAGTCGTCAGTCTTTAAGCAAAAGGGCCGCTAGAAGCGCTAATGATGATGTGGAAACTGGTGGGGAATTGACGTATTATATCGTCTAGGAGTTGCCCAGGATGGCTTAGCAATTCGAGCTTTTCCAAGATTTTTTTGATTGCTGATCGTATGAGTGTTCCAACCTTGATGCCTAGGTAGACTTTCAAGTCTTAAGCCAACAGTTAGTCTCCGAAGCATGCTCTCAGGCTCTTCAGGCTCTCAGAACTCTTGGGACTCCTCGCGTTAATAAGAGGAGTCTCGATTTCCAGTCATTAATTCACCCTCCACATTAGGCTCTTTTGAGCTTTAGTGCGCGGCTGCCAGCGTCCCGCCTGCAAAAGGTCCATGCAGTCGCGAGACTTGGTTTACGATTGTATTTCCCCTTCGCGGTAGATGAGCCCGATACCAGACGGACAAATACGGGAGACTAAAACAAGTCTACTAGTGCACCCAGAGCATTGGAATCACACTAGAATGCTACGTGCCGGTGCACGAGCTTCTTTGTTACCAATTAGCCGTCATAAGGTAGTATACTACTACGGTATGTATGTTAAGAAGTTGGGCAGTTCTTGAAATTGTACACTACACACCATGTATCAGCCGTATTGTGCATACGGTGGTCTGGAAGCAGTTCTCTTGGGGTGTTTAATAGCAGCGACTTACTATACGGGATCTTGGCTGTCTTTTACTACCGGGACACACTCACGAATAGCCGATCCATCTTGATCGGTATTAGGCGCTTCCTCCAGGATTATACATATCGTCATGATTTGTTTCCTCGTAACACAGGTAGCCGTCTCCTGTTTTTTACCTAGTTTGTTATGTCCGTCTCCTGTAACTGTTTCTAGGGCCCGAAGATACATGTAGGTAACAAGAACCATGGGTATATGACTGACGGTTCTCTCTTGGGATCCTGTTCAATACAACGGTACCCCCCTCGCTTATGCTCCCTAATTACCCCATATACTGTATAGCATGTTTCACAAGCATGCAGCTCTGATGATAGGTTGACAAACGCGCACTTCGGTAAATGGAGCTTGCCATGGACCACGGTACGTACCCCTCTACAACACGGCAGGTACCGCTTACACGGGTTGCACCACGGGGGTACATACCATGTCTACTTTAGTCGATCAGCTCCGTTAGACTAAAATGTACCGGCCCACCAGCCCACATGGAATCGACATCATCCTGTCTTCTTGCCATAATCCATCATCCATCATCCATAACCAATCCACATAACCCCTAAGCATACATACATGCCTACCACATGTCTACTACATACCAGCTAGCTTGTAGTAGTTTGGTAGTAGCTTGTAGCTAGGCCGGTCCAATTCGGGTACCGTCTTTTTTTTCCAAATCCATCGCCATGCTTGCATAGTATCTACGGGGTTCTCGCCCTATGATCTATGATCTCCAGGTATCCCTTTAGCTCTATCGGCGCAACCCCGTAATAACGGGTGTCCCCCAGTCCCTGGCCTCACTTCCCCTTACCGAGTACGGTACATACGACGTAGTATGTAGTATGTACTCTGGCCGAGCCGCCGCACTAATTATCTCGGCATGTACTTCTGTAAACGATCGCCTAGGCTAAGAGAGGTATACTCGGCCGTTTCGTTCACTAGGCAAGTACGTGATTCCCGTGGTCAAAGAAACCAACACCATGCCGTTGGAGCCGATAGCCATTGAAAGTGGGAAGTGGTAAGTTGCGCCTTCGAACTGTGACCAGGGTAACAGCTACCGGTCGTTCGTACTCGCCATACAGACATACGTACATACATAGTATGGCATGGCATAGCATGGCCATGGTATGGGCTATGGAGGTCTAGTTCAAACTTTAACTACCTACATATTATTCCTTGCCTTACATACCTGCATACATACCTACCTATACTCTACACTCCCCTACATACCTCTTACTTACATGCATCCTTACGGTCTATCCTCTCAAAGACTAGGCGATCCCCCGGAATCAAGTAACAAGCCCACCTACGTGACAGGTCGAGTTACCAGATACAATACCTCATCCTCCCATTCCCTTTCTTTTTGGTGACCCTCACTTCTCCTCGAATCATATTTCCTCATAAACACGCCCAAACATATTACTTACTGTATCTGTACATTCGACCCTCAGTAACACTGAGGCACTTGTTTCGAGACGCCGCTCAGCTTTACGAGACATTCGTCCATCATTTTACGTTTTTTTAAAACTGACTGTCACACAAGTCAGAACCGTCTCTATCACTGACCTTGTCTCTGTCAGCATTTAGATCTGACATTGTTCGCCGCCTTGGACTTAGCTGTCACCACGTAAACCATTTTCAACTTCCCCCAGTGACCTAATAAAACGATCAGGAAGCAAGCTGGATTGGACAGCGCCATACTGAATACTAGCGGCCAATTATCCGGAATTCTGGCCACTCTCAGCGACTCGGCTCGACAACTTACAGCTTGGAGGGTGTCTGTGTGTGCTCGTTAGCTGCGCCGCTGGAGGTCCTTTACCCGGCAGATACCCAAAACAAAACAGCTAACTGAACGTATATTCCTGTCTTTACCGTTTCCTTCTGGTTTCCACAAGTCCTACTGAAAACCTCCAACCACCTGCTCAACTCTACTCTGTTATGTTCTAAGGAAACTTACACTATTGCATTCGATCTCAATGGGGATACAAGTCAAACTAGAACTTCACCGTCCGTCCGCTATACCTGATACACCTCCTGGCTTGATGAGTCCCGGCTCGTCAGCTCATACGCCCAGGGTCCCCGAGGAATCAACTTGGACTCCTACTGTTGTGCCCATTTCTCCTCCCATGTCTAGCTATGACCCGAGCACAAGATCCGATATGACAGCCACGAAAGACCCGGAAGAGGGTCAAACGCGAAGAGAAAACCCCAATGGTGCACCTCGGCAGCAACTCCCACCCCTAAGTAGCTTATTCGGACCTCCTCACCATGTCCGCCCAGTGCTCTCTCCTATTCCGGATCGACCAAGTCCTCTCCATGGAGCGCACTCGCCACTGGATAGACCAAGTTCGAGAAGTTCTTCCTATTTTTCAAATGTTTCTCCGTCCTTGAGCCAACCGCGCAGTGTCTACGAGCCGAGATTGGAGCCTGAAAGACCAACGCTCCCCTCGGTTTCTTCGCAGTTTCCGGGTCCGCTCAAATCCCCGACGCACGAATTTGAGCGTCTACATCATGTAACACGAGCCGAACCTGCCCCGACTGGAAGGTGGCCTCCTGCGAGCCATCCAGACTCAAGGCGGGGTGAGTATGTGTTCGAGTCCCGGCCGCCAACTCCCCCTTTTAGGTCAGTCCCCGAGCGTATGCCTCTCCCTCCCCTGAACCAGCGGTTAGGTTTCGAATCAAGCCCAGTATTCAAGAGAGAGAATTCAATGCGCCTAGAGCCGCCGAGCCACTCTCCGCCTCTAGCAAGCGCAGTTGCGCCAGAAGGCGCCCCCGTGAAGGATGGATTGGGTCCTAAGATCTGGACAGGGACGCATTTCTTACCTCGCTTTGTAAAGCAAGCCGAGGTTCCTGGGGAGGGAATGTGCTATTTCTATGACGATGGGACCCATTGCAAGACCGTCATTGACGGAGAGCCGGTCAATGCCCACTGGGGAGTCACAAAGGCCGGAAAGCCGAGAAAGCGACTTGCAATAGCTTGTCTCACGTGCCGGGAAAAGAAAATAAAGTGCGACCCTGATTACCCACGATGTGTTCAATGCGAGAAATTTGGCAGGGTCTGCAAATTCAAGAATGCGTAAGTTTTTGTAGCTGATGTTGTTAGAGGGGTTACTTTTCCGTGTTTGCTAACCTCGAGTCTAGCCCTCGTGGCGGCCACAACACTTCGCCAGTGGCTTCTCCTGCCGAGCACGAAATTCCTAGGCAGCTTGGCCCGCATCATAGTGCTACAGATTTCGGAAGACCGAGGAGTGCCTCGAGTACGCCTGTTTCGCCACGAACCACTAAGATTAGTCATCCTTCCCCTGAATTGCTCCCAGGCCTATCTTCAAAGAGAATGAGACTCTCATACGACGACTATGCGCGACATCATCAACCGCCCCCTACAAGTCGTCCTTCCCCGATGATCCCGATCCCTGAGATAAAGAGGGGAGCGAGCAGTAGCATAACCCCTTGGCAGCATCATGAATTGCCTCGTGATATTCTATGCCGACCATGGCAGACAGATCAGTATGTCTCTATCCCTTAAGAATTACAACCATCGCCATCACCATCAAACCCCATCAAGGCACTTGAACTTCTTTTCTAGGCAAATTCTCCACAGCTATCCCAATGAAAAATGTTAATAGTTATCATGCTCATATATTTAAATATACAGGAGACCTCATACCCGTGTGTAGGAATGACACTCGGTTTGCATATTTTACGACCAGAAAGAGCTCCATTAGCTTGCCAAACTTACTCTTAGATACACGAATGGTGGTCGACAACTTTTAGCAGCACCTACATGCAAGTATGGAGGAATTCTAAATGCATTTGTCCTTCTATCTATACCGCTCCGGATTCTATATGGCCAGTTTCTGATTATGCCGTTATGACATACACACCAGTCGATCCACGACTTGTATGATGGAGCTGACTCTATTCAAGAGGCGATTAACTTAGGAGTTTCAATACAAGAGTTGGGCAAGGGCAGGCTTGAACATGGGATGGGCGCAATCCCTTGTCTTAAGGTCACTGCTCGAGAGCCATATATGAAGAACGACTTGACCGATAGAAAGAGTTGAGTCAAAAAAGCCATGGGATGGATGGGTGTATCTGGAAAGGCGTCCACAATACTCGCTCGTGGTCAAAACTTGATGTGGAGGTTGGAAGTGTTAATTGAGCATATCGGTCTCGAGAGAAAAGTAAGAAGTCTTTAGAGCTATTCGGGGGAGGTACGATTAGCCTCGACCTATCTACTGCCGCCGAAAGCGTGAAGCTACGACCTTGGCGAGGGATTGGGCGTTTCGGTGTAAAGAGGAACGAACTTTGCAGCACCTCATGGACAGCTTCGGAGTCACTTAGATCGACCCAACTCACGGACAACGAGAGCTCCTATATTGCTCTTTGAGACGCCCTGTCATTCGAAAATAATAGGGTTTTGCGATTACGATCTACATGATTATTTGACACCACCACGCCGACAACTTCTACGAACCTTACGGTAATTAACCGACGATTTATATTTATATCTATTTTATGGGATTTGGACAGCATATTAGCCGGCGCTCTGATTTCGACTTGCATTTGTTAGGCGGCCGCACTGCATTTTCAGGGCAGACACGGAGATGAGTTTCAGATATCCTGGTTTTGCATTGATTGGCTTACTTGTCTGTTTTGGTTCATCTGCATTTTCACGTCTCATGTACTGCTACCGCCTCACGGTCGGTTGCCAGGTTTTATGTCTTTTATTTACAAGTATACCCTGTACTATACCCTATATTCGCCGCATTTTTAAGTACATATATGTGTACCTTAACACTGCATACAAAGGGGGTCGAAGGAAGCATAATAGGAGAGAGTAGGCGAGTAACAGGCGAGAATAATAAAGTCCATAGAACACACAGCTGCGGGACCCTGAACCAGCACTTATCATTGCGACATTTCGAGCCAACAAAGTAAATAAAACGCTCTCCTGCGGCGTGAGCATACAAGGAGCCTAGTCATTTAGTGGAATCCTTCGAGAACTTCTACTCCAATGACGACTGGATTGTGTCATTTTTGCAAGACAGCCACGAGGGTGGCATGTTGGTCGGGGTTTGAAGGGCCTGCAATCGTCTGTGCGGTCTAGTGGTGTCTCAAAAAGGAAACATGTCCTCCTCGTGTAACGGTTGGATAGATGTCTACACATGTTAGGCAGGCTGAGTCTTTCGATAAGATTGCCGCCCATCATACCATGGTTCGCTGTAGAATGCCATGCGAAAACCAACGCCACCACGCCTCTTCTAATCATCCTTCACGAGAGTTGGGAACGTTTGCTGTACAAGGTAGCGAAGGCTCAAATCCCTTTCCCTGTTGTGTACCTAACGTTGCCATCTGTTATACCTAACTTGCTTTCTATATCGTGAGATTAGGATCAATAAGTTGCGGGAAAGGGTCCAAAAATGGCCTGTCATCCGCCGCCTCTTCGTCCTAGGGTCCTTACTAGACCGCCGACAACAGACTGAAAGTGGAAATAAACCCCATTCGGAGATACGAATACTGTGCGGCCAGAACCAATTCGGCCGGTTTCTAGCCTTGTTCTGTTCCCACGTTCGTCATCATGTAAGAACGGGACTCATGTACATAATATGTAGGCTGACTGCAGATACGCTACAAAACCACGTTGCACGATGCTGTCAGCTATTACTTTACGGTACATGTCTCGACGGCATGCAATGCGGTCACACATCCCTACGGTAGATGGATCCAAGGTGGCTGCGGTGCTTCGGTCGTTCTCCGTCATTCGCTCCACGCCTCTTGAGGGCATAGAAGCGTATAAGACATCTACTTGCGGATTACTGTATAGTAATCTAGTTCCAGAGAACAGCAACACCGGTGAAAATCCTAATGCGTTGAATGGAGACAACAAATAAGTCAATAAAAATAAAGTACGTACACGTCCACACACCATCTCGAGCGCCCTAACTCCGTACTCTGTTGAATCTTGGTTTTCACCCGTTCCCAATCGCAGGGCCCAATGTTGCGTGTGTGTGTGTGTGTGTGTGTGTTACGACTCTCCCTTGTGTGTGTGTGGGTTTGATGATACCTATCCCAGCTTCACCACGACTCTGCTCGCACGTTCGCGAACAAACATACTGGACCCTACCGGGGCTTACGTCTTATGTAGTATCTCGCCGAGAAAGCATACAAAGCATCCATTAAAAACCCCCCTAGGGACCCCACCAACCACTACCGCATGCCCCAGAAAAAAAATACCGCCTTAAACAAATAGAGAATATCGTACATATACAGCATCATAATTGTACCCTAAAGCAGGATTTAAAAAATCAATAAATGCAAAAAAGCACCGAGACCTGACGTTGCACCGCGGGGACCCAGTGGACTGGTCGGGCGCCCGTAATCGTGGCTGGCTTGTCTTTGCCAGTCTTGCCCCGTCTTGAATTTTTTGCTTGCTGATCTTAGGCATAGCCGATTGATTACATCCTGATTACTCGATGTGCAAGCGGGACTTCGAGCCGGCGGAACGGGCGTTGCGAGTTGGGTTGGGGGTAGTGGTGGAGGAGAAAGGAGGAAGGATGGGAAAGTAGGGCAAAAGCTCGCGTGGGATGTAAAATAGGACCGCGTGCGTCCATACCTACATACCTTAGATATGTATGTATGTAGCTAGAGTATTTGGATTGTACATGGCGCCCATGTACCTCCCAAGTCCGTGTCTACTTGTGGTATACTCTGCGTCGATGGCGTCGTCATCCCCATCAACGCACTACAAGGTACCTACCCACTCCGTTCCCTCATGCGCGCACTTCTTGCCTCAAAAACTCGGACTCTCTACTCAGCTTAACTCGACGCACGAGGCCCACGGGGCTGAAATACTCCGCCATTCACGAGCAAGCCCATTGTGATAGCCGTTAACTACCCTAATCCGTGGCCGGTCCCGGCCGTAAAACGTGGAAAAGACGGAAAGGAGAGAGAGAAAAAACGATAGACTATCGGATACTTCTTCCTCGTGAACTTGTTTTTTTGCCTCGTATATAGGTACTTTTTCTTATTTTCTTATTTTTTTTCTTTACAGATTGCCTTTCTCAAGAAAACATCATCGTGTCTCACTCACCGTAATACCCAACTAGCTACCCTGTGTAACTGAAGTAACATCAAATCGACGCCGAGTAGTCGGTCGGCCTAGGGCGTTTTCTGTTTAGCTATATGTGTATACATACAAACAAATCCACAACACGCAAACATAACAAACCTACATGCATACCTATATGTAAGGCTCGGCAGTAAAGTAAGGCTAGGCTGGTCCTTCAATCCCTAGCACCACCATATGCCTAATGGGGAAGGTGAGGGCTCTCCGGAGTCTGGTAGTCGATAAAAATGGTTTTCAGATCTTCTGACCTGATGCGGCAAAAGAGGGGAGCAGCAAGGACCCTTTGTGTGAAGAATGTGTGAGAACCGCTCGATGCAGTGAGCGGAACCAACGGATGCCCATTGGATAGGTAGGCTTGTACGACACCAGATCCCCCCAATGCAATACGAGGTCCGAACTGCGCCGGTGAGTAAAGGTGAAGGTTGCTGCTGCATATTCCGGCTTATATGCCGGAGAACTACTCGCATCGATCCGTCGGAATAGGCTCCAACGGGCGGCTCTTGCATGCTGCGTAACGCCAACCCGGTCATACCTCTCTCGAGTTTATTGCTTTACCATCCTATGGAATCCTGCAACGATGCTGTGTAGCCTTGGAATTTGTCAAAAGGGGGGGGTCTCGCGACCTATCAACGATAAGAGGGTATATTGTATGACCGTCCGAGTCGGCCCAACGAGAATCATAATCGCTCCCCTTGTGACCTGATAAAACAAAACAAATAATACGCCAACCTTCAATACCGTCCGCCGAGACCGTACAAATCCTACAATGCAATGCCGTGGTATTATACATAACGCCCTACCGTACCTTCGATAGACCCGGATTTGCTGCGCCCGTTGCCACCCCCAATTCACACGGCGCTCTCGTTTCTCATCATGTCGAAAGCTTGCCGTGCATATTGCGTCGCATCTTCCCAAGCCTTCTGTGCGTCCAGACTCTGGCCCTGAACGTCAAAACTCTGCGCGAGCATACCGTCCGCAACACTCATCCAGAGGGTGTTCCCACTCCTCTTTGCCTGATTCGAAGCCGCCCTCGCGCTCTTTAACGCTTGGTCACCGACGATACTCTGGAAGAGCTTGGCTCGCATGAGATTCAGAGCGATAGATAAGGTCTGCACGTTGCCTAAAGACTGCGCGTTATTGAGTGCCGTCGAGATGTGCATCTTAACCGCCGTCATCGGGATTGGCGGATTTGTTTGTACCGCTGCGAGCACTAGATTGTACGCCGTGCGAATTTCCATGTTCGGGTGATCAGCGCAGAGCGGACGAAGTTGCTCCAGTAGCTCCAGTGTTAATCGATCGTCTCTGTAATCCGGGTGCTGCATAATCCAAAGTCGATTAAACGTCGCTAATAACGATACCTCGAGCTCGGTTGATTTCCGATTACCATTTCTTTCACTGCCGCCGTCGAGACTGAACATTCGGTTGCGGAATATCGAGCTGGCAGTTTTCAAATCGCCAGTTCCTTGATGATATACTCCTGCAAGGTAGGTAGAGTACAGCACCACAACACCCTCGAGCGGAGGCTTGACCATGTTCTCCAACTGTGCTACGCAATTCTTGACCTCTGCCCACCGAGTGTGAGTCGCAAAATGTAGTCCCTGAAGGATGTAGAGGTAGCACATCCATTCTTTTTGCCAATCTGACCTCGCAATAGCGTCTGCTAGAGAATTAGGCAGTCCTCGTAATTTAATGCCAGCTATAAACGATGTTAGCAAGTAGTGACACAGAATTATAATAGAATGCCATACCCTTTTGCAATTGGGATAAGGCTTCTTCCCAAAGCTTGAATATTCTCCTATCATTACGGGGTGTCTGATACAAAAGTGCGAGGCCGCTATACGTGTATCTACAGCTGCTGTCAGTAGAGAAGTACATCTGGATGAGTTCTTTTCTTACGTTACGGTATATGCCTCGAGCTTGCTCCAGAACGACATTGCCAGGTAATCGTGAGGGTCGTTATCAGCTCCAGGCCTCAGCACAGCCGACGTGTCGTAGCTGATTACTTGTGTATTACTTTTCTGAATCGGAAGCAAGAGTTCCGTTTCTATGGGATGCCAGGACTTGTCGTTCATACAGGCATCTATTTGGTCCTGGAGGCTTCTCAATTTCTGCATAATTACCTGGACCGATTTCTGCTGTAAACTGCAAGCGAGGTCGAGCATAAGTGCCAGAATGTCCAGTTGAGGAATGCGAACCGAATCTTCGAATTGATACTTTAGAGCTTGGGCAATACAGGCTTGTATGCGTACTATAGAATCATCCTTCATCGTCTTGAGAAGGCTGAGGCCCTCTAGCAAGGAGGCTAGCACAAAAATAGCACGATCGTTTCTTTGACTAGCCAGGTTGGCGATAGCTTTCAGGTTCTCAAGTGCGTGCGTCTCCGATGGGTTGGCAGATTGAAGATACATGGAAGTCTTCAAGAAGCGAAAAGCGTAAACCCAGTGGTAGTGTTTCATTCTACTTCTATGTTAGGAGATACCGGTATCATGGAGTCTGGTGGAGCACCTACACTTCGGCATCCCGTATGTGGCTATCTAATGCAATCATGGCCGCCTTCACTTTCTGTTGCGAGAAGAGCAGCTTGATCTGAAGGAAATGCATAGCATATTTCAAGTCGGTGAATCGATTCTAAATTGGTGGTTAGCGTATGAAGGAACATACAGGGGACTATTAAATGCGGTATTACTCTTTCACAAAGCGTGATACCCTTGGTCAAAGCGGTTTCAGCCTCCATAACATTATTCGTCTCCTCGCACAATATGCTCGCATATCGAAATCGTACTTTGGCTTCCAACCGCGGTGCCAACTTTGGACTATCCAAGACTACTTCGAGACAGCCTAATCCCGTCGCAACAAGCTTCTGGTATTCATGTAGGTTCTGGGCGTCAATATTCCCCACCATAGATACCGATTCTTTCCGTGCTTTAGACAAGAACTCCTCTGCGAGACAGATTAAGAGTGAGTTCGTGTCGGCATGGTGAGGTAGGAGGCCCGGGGTTGGAGCTGGAGATCGTGCGGAACTAACACTAGGGCTTCTCGTGACAGCATGAGTGCTTAATCGAGGGCTCGCAGAGACGGGATTGGCGTGCTCCATCCGCGCATTCGTGCTAACATGTCTATTACTATTATTATTGGGGTTTGGCATGAACTGCGGTGGTAACTGGGGGGACTGCACGGCGACAGGGGAGTTAGTGTTTTGCGGCATGGGCCGTTGATGTTGGTATTGAGCTTGGTGCTGTTGCTGGTGCATGTGCTGATTCTGATGTTGCCCATGGTGTTGTGGTCGGGGGTGATATTGATATTGCGGATGTTGTTGTTGTTGAGGCATGGTCTGAGGCGTTATCGGTGGAGGGATATGCGGCGAGGAGGTTTGGTAGGAGGGCGAAGGCGAAGGCATGGGCATGGGCGGTGGCATATGCTGCCAGTTTGGCTGTTGTACATATTGGTGCTGATGAGGTGTTTGTTGGGCGGGCTGTTGCATGCCCTGCACCATCTGGCCCGGCGCATTCACACCGTTAGGCGGTAAAGGTTGGTGAGGCCGCTGGTCGAAGGAGGGGTCGTAGGATTGGAACTGGTAGTTTGCATTTTGTGGGGGGTGATGGACTTGTTGCTGCGCATTATGGGCATTAGGATGTTGGCTAGATTGTTGGTTAGGGTAAGGAACATGGGAGAAGACGGCGTTCTGATAAGGTTGTTGAAACTGCGGGTTGCCCCAGGCGTCGTAGCCGCCGTTATTCACGGCGGCCTGGGGATATTGAGTTTGGCCATTGAACCCTGACCCGTGGCCATGGGGCATAGAGCCTCGATATGTCATAATTTCATGGCACTAAACGCCGTGCGGACCATCCCTATGCATCGAGACGTGATTTATCTTGTATGCGAACTGGTTATCGTTTTCTGTCGCTGTCGTCTTGGTTATTGTAAAGTTAAAGTTGGTTATAGACATCGGCGAAAGCGCGCGCCGCGACGTCGTAGGTTGAAGAGAGGGATCACGTGACTTTTGCAGGGAGCGGAAGCGGCGCCATGACCGCCTAGAGGCTTTTGACCTTTTAGCCTTGGCCCACGTGGGTGCTTCGAATCTCACATAATCGTGCCTTCGTGCTTGACTTGGAAAAGACTAATTTAGTACCTGTTAATTTTGTAAAGATCCCAGCCCAACGGAACCAACACATTTTTAGTTCCCTGTCCCGATTATCCGGAATCTTCAACGTTGTTGTCAATCATAACCGCAAACAAGGCTCAGATATCATTTCATTATAAGGTGTTCGTAATCGTCGGGTTTGATAACAGCCCATTTTGTTGGACAAATTGTCGCTCTCTAGACTCGACGTAACCCTATAAAGTAATATAAAAGATCTCATACGTACGGAATGATTACACGCAGCTCACGTGTGGGTGTAAAAGGGTAGGTAGATCTCTTGCTATTACTAGCCTCCCAAATTCCCCGAACGGCGGGATATGGTTGCGGCTCAAAGTAATTCACACAACACTACCCATTTCTAGAGTTACAAATGCAACCTTTCTTGATATTCCACTTAGCGCATATGATCATCTACATAATTGCATATCAAACAGTTCCATCACACAGAAGTTGATAACCATAGGGGCACTTATTCGGGGCCAGCCGAGGTAAGTGGGGAGCTGTATTGGAAGCGGCGAATAGTCCCCTGAACTAGACCGTCCTATCTTCGTAATGTCGCATGAGTACCGGTCAACTTGTACGCTCTGTGTATCATTTTGTTCCATTTAAACGTTGACAGGCGACTGTATACCTCGGTAGGCCTAATTTTTCCTAATTTAGAATTTTTTATACCTATACATTCCATTGTCAGACATTTTTAGATCTGATTTGAATCATCTAATCCACTAAAAACAACTACTTCATGAAAAGAGCCTACCATCACAGATCAAAATGGAGTGGCTTGGTTGTGCTAAGATCGATTTCACAACCTCGCCCAAACCCCTGCATCTGAAAGGGAAAGATGGCAAAGACACAGACTTACTCAAAATATGCCAATCCGCGGTGCCGCCGTGTAATCTAAACCCGCTGCTCTTCAACGGGCACGCGCAGACCATGTGGACAGCAGCCAAAGCCCACGGACCGCAGCTGCACTACAAGCGGCGTATCTTCGAGGCGGACCACGCCGAGTTCAACGGAAGCTTCGCCGTAGACTTCGCCGTGACCGATCCCTCTGCTAAGAAGGAATCGGACCCATCGTTGACCCCGCGGACGGCGTACTTCAGTAAAGCTGAGCTTGAGGCCATGGGCTCTGACGATGACCGGCCTATGCTGGTAGTTCTCCATGGACTGTCGGGTGGATCGCATGAGATTTATTTGAGACACGCGATTGCTCCGTTGATCGATAGCGGCAAGTGGGAAGCCTGCGTTGTCATTTCGAGGGGCTGCGCCAACAGCAAGATCACCACGGGTTTACTTTATAACGCGCGTGCCACGTGGGACGTTAGACAAGTAAGACGATACCTCATTACGGCTTCATTCTTGTGGGGTTCCCGCTCATACTTGTGTGTATAGACTATCAAATGGCTCAAGAAGACATATCCCAACCGGCCGCTCTTTGGCCTTGGCTTTTCGCTAGGGGCCTGCATACTCACCAACGTAAGTGATTTTAGCAGCCAAAAGAAAAGGAGAAACACGGGAATATGGGGCATAAAAGGGGGAGAGATGCTCAGAGAGATATGTTAACTTATCTTTTAGTACCTGGGTGAGGAGGGCTCCGCGACTCCACTCAAGGCAGCAGTTGTAGTCGCAAACCCCTGGGCTCTTCATATATCCTCCAAGATGCTTCAGAGCACAACGATCGGCCATCATGTGTACCAACGAGTTCTTGGCAGTAAGTTCCTCTAAACCCAATATCCAAGTCGTAAAACCAGATGCTTAACTTCATCTCTAGATGCTATGAGAACCTTAGCGATGAGGCACAAGGATGAGCTCGAGAAGTACACAAATATAGATACGGCTAATCTGCTTAGCCTGAAATATCTATGGGAGTTTGACAGAGCTTACCAATGCCCTACCTGGGGGTACCCTACGGAGGAGGCATATTATCGCGATGCGTCGAGCTCAGACTCTTTGCTGGCCGTGCGAATCCCGCTTCTGGCTATCAACGCCGTAGATGACCCTATCGCTTCGTATCTAAGTCTTCCGTACGCCGAGGCATCGAGAAATCCGTATACCGTGTTATGCACTACGTCACTAGGTGGTCATCTAGGCTGGTTCGAGATCGGAGGAGGCCGGTGGCACGGAAAACCTGTAAGTCGCTCAAGCTTTATATCCAAATTAGCATAACCTGCTAACGTCCCGACAGGTCTGCAACTTTCTCAACCACATGGCATTCGAGGTAGATCTCGATAGCATAAGCAACGAAGTCAACGGGATACGGACTTCAGGAAATCCCAAGCACGGAACTAACTTCGACCCTATGCGACGTAAAATGCATGTAAACCTAAACCAATAAACTGGTTTAGATCTGGGTATGTGACATAGAATAGACGATATAAAATTGCATAGAGTTCGCAATCGGGTATCTATAGAAAGGAGCCGGCGTTTTTAGATAGCGCAGATATATGCCTCAGTTTTAGTAGAGAATCTTCAAAAAGCCATCTCAAGGACTTCCACTACTGCCACCGCTATTCAGACTCAGCTTTATGCGCCAATTGATGAATTCGTCGGTAAGAATCTCCCCATGGCCAACCTCTTCAACCCTAAACATCTCAATGGTGCTCGAACGTGGCCGTCTCCTTATTCGCCAGACACCTTCGTCGTTGATGGTATTTCTTAACCCTAAAATCAAGTCAGCAACTGCACCTAGATTCAGCGATTGCGCTTTAACTCCCTTACATTCCAGGAAGGCGCTAGCAAAATTGATACACATGTTTGCGTCCCAGCTTCGCACGCCCCGCTTAGCAGCTGTCTCGGGGATCTTGGCTGTCTGGATTTCTTCAAGCTTTGTGAGAATACCCGTCTGCGAGCGGAAGCCAACGATGATCTTCGGTACACCAAGAAGGAAAGACTGAATCCAGAACTTCATGAGTTTGCGTTCGAAGTTCTGCATGCTTCTGTCGTCGCGAATTTCGACGCTAGTCTTAAGCTCAATCCAATTGATAGGCGCTCCTTTTTGCATCGGCTTGGAATCCCAGACTAGACACAATATCAGTGTACGATATCCCAAAGATCGTGGTAGATAAATATGGATTTACTGGCGTCGACCTCCCCTCCCAAGCACAAAGTTGTTTTGCCAATTCCGGTGCGGACTACTGAGCAATATTGAGCCTTATTGCTGACAATTTTCTTGTCTCGATTCTCGATTAAATCTCTGCTGACCTCTCCCCAAGGACGTGGCAGACAGCATAATGTTTCAAACTTGTAACCTGAAGCAAGATTAGCTGTGTTACAGAAGTTGAGTTCCTCATCTTACCCCAGTATGTCATGACATCCGGTGACATCTGGCCCCGTCGTGGTTGCTGTTGTTGACGTTGTTGCTCTTGTTTTGTGGCTTGCTTATAAGCATGATTCTCTTCAATAAAGCTGGGTCATTGTTAGATCAGTGTACAAATAGACAGTGAGGATCGTCTCAGCATACATGCAACCCTTCAGCAAACTATCAGCTAAGATCAAAATATGGAAGAGCAAATGACTCGCGCACTTGGTAGAGGGTAGCATTCATCTCAAAACTAGATAAATGCAAAGTTAGACTTCCAGAATCACCATATACCAGCAATATGTCCACATACCCATCTCGGTCGTCAAATGGAGCAGACATTATCTATGAGAAGTTAGATGAGTTTCACATCACATATTTAGTGTATGGGTTTGTTAGCGGCTATACGTGCCTTGGTCATCATGCCGCGCCATGTGACAATCTGGGCATCTATTTTCTTCCCTTCCTCTTCTTCATGAGCCATAATTGTCTTAAGCAGACTATCAATATGTTCATCCTTCGAGTCGTCATGTTTGTCAAATTGATCAAAGCCTTTAGATAGATCTGCCCCAAGTTCTGGAGGATAGTACCACTGCAATGAGCGATCATCTAGATGAAACTCATGCTTATCGTCGTATGAAAAGCAAGCGATCTCCTACAAATAAACGGAGTGTCAGTTATGGAGCCGCTTTTAAAGCATTGTATGTGGCAATAATATATATATCGAGGTTACGGTTGTCTCATTGAAATATATATAGGTACCTTAGGTCTTTTTACTGGCTCGCATTCGCCGTTGAAACGGCCGATGGGTTGGATGTTAAAGGTGTTGGCCATGGCTACGAATCTGTGATGAAATCTGAATATCGAAAGGAAGGTTGGGCATCGATAAAAGAGAGATGTGCATTTCATGAAGTTTAGTTTTATTAAGATGTCAAGAAATGACCAAAGCTCTTAGAGGCTCAAGGGATACACCACCCATGTTACCTTTTGGAAAGTTTACCCCACAGTACCTAAACGTACCCGGTAAGGGGAAGCATCCCGCGCTTTCCAACTAACTTGATCCCTGCAAATTTCCAAAGAGCATCCATTCGACCCTCAAAGCTCTAGATACCGTTTATCTCTTCAGAACTGCCACGACCGCCTATAACTCTCAGTAATATCATTGCTATCCACACGCTATCCACATTATCAAATCCTTATCTTCCGCATACCTCATCGCGACTAGGAAAAGAATTCGTATTTAATCAAACATGGCCGACCGACCGCCTCCGCACGTTCGTCCAGGAACTAGTAAGACCACTCGCAAAGATACCGCCGGCGTGCGACGCAACCTCTTCCAGAGCCAGCTCACGCGACGCCCGACACCCACGACCTCATCGTCCAACACCTCGGCCGAGACTCTGCGCCTAGCCGATGTCGAAGTCCTGTCGGACACATCTGATATAGTCGTCCGTGATAAGAATGGCGAATTCGAGATCGGCGATCCGCCTACTCCCCCTCCAGACGACCCGGAAGACGGCGGCGCGTTGGATGAAGCACAGGAGAGCGAGCGTATGCAATATTATATCTAAACTGCTTTCCCGAACGTCATGGCGTTATTAACACATGTATCGTGATACAGGGGAGAGGCAAAGATTAGCCGAAGCCGTCAAGCACTATCAGATAAATCACAATCGTACTCCAGTACATCCTGAAGGTAAGATTAAGTGCGCAAGGAATATGGGAGCTTGCGCTAACTCGAAAGAAAAGAGGTCTTAGAGACCCTCCGAGCCAGCATGAGAGCCAAAGTTGCTGCATTAGCTGAAGACAATTGGATGTACGAGCCGGAGGAACAGCCGCGGCCACAATGAAAAATCATGCATGAATGGTTGTGATCATTAGAGTCTATACATATTGGCGTCGTACGTCTACAGAACTCGAGAGAACCTAGACACCTAATCCAAACCCTCAGCAGCCGGCATCGACGTAGGGGCCTTAACGGCCGGTCTCTTCGCACCTCCACTCGCCGGAGCGCCACCACCACCGAAGAAGCCGCTCATCATATCCATCAGAGGGTTGCTCTGCCGAGGCTTCTGAATTCCGAAATACATCTCAGCGATCATCTCCAAGGACTCGTTCCACATCTCGACTTCAGCAAGAAGACTGGCGTATTTGTTGTGCAGCTGTTTATACAAGTCCGCGCTGGCTCTCTGGACGGCGAGTAGGAGGAGGCCTAGGAAATTGAGGAGGGGTATACTGGGGTAGATTCGAATGTCGGCGGTGTTGCTGCTGACGTCCTGAATTCCGAGCTGGTCTTGTTTATCTTGGTTCAACGCGCTGGTAAACAACCGGTAGCATGTGTTGGCTGCTCGGACGTTGCCCGTGAGAAGATACGGCAGGATTCCTCGGGCAGCATATAAAGCGGCAGTATGTGCTTCATCCTCTTTAAACCACTCATATTCCATACGAGCCAAAACCTCGGCCGAGTCCTTCGTACCCAGAATCAGATGCTTCTCTGCCTCGTACGGCTCGCGCTCCTCTGCGTATAGAGAGCCTGCGACATGATGAAGTTCGGGATCGCCAGCGGGATATTCGCCGAATTTGGAGGACCATCTAGACAGATAGCGTTTAGTAGATATCTCTAGACAGACTCAGTGAATCAAAGATAACTTACGATATCATTTCCCCAATAAACTTCTTGCGAGTAGGCTCTTCGCTGTCAAATAAGCGCAGACATGTGAGTAATTTGCCTTTGGTAGCAGAATCAGGCTTTAGCTCTGCCTGCTTGTAGGTTTCGACCAGCAGGACGCAGAGATCTCCACCGCTGCCGCCTTGGCCTGCCTTCAGAAGTGACTGCGCGACATTGTAGAGGATGTCGATGGCCGCATCCCAGTTGGACGCTTTCGTGTACCGTGCCGCTACTACTCGAGTTTGCTGTTGAGCTTCGTAGAACTGCCCCTCACTGATCCGCTGCTGCAGACGAGCGATAATCTTCTCGATTTTGTCGCCTTTGCCGCTCATCTTTAGGTTTTGTGTTGTTTAAGATATTTGGGGCACAGGATTCGGTGAATACGGAATGGAAGAGGTCAACAATACAAGAGATTAGCGGAATTCATTGTGAAGCTTTGAACTCGGGTGCCAAAATGGAAGACATCAGGACTGACGTCTAACGGTGGTCCAAGCTCTCAGATTTACCCCACGGTTAGGCGGCTTGGGCGACGTGGCTGGAGACTTCCTGTAAGCCACCGCACGCCAAACTCTACCCCACCTATTGTTACCTTCAGAATCCATTGTTACTTGAGCTCTTGCCTCTAATTACTTCAAATTCATACAATTAATACTAATGGATATTTTAATATTTTACTCAGATGGAACCTCGTTATTTGAAGACTCGCTAGTGGGTAAGAAGGACACAAGAGAAACCGAAACAGACTGGAAAGGAAGCAAAAAAAGAAGTTTTTAGAGTTATCTCTAAATGGTTGAGCACTAATGCACTAACCGTGAATCGAACACGGGGCCAGAGTAAGTATCTTCAGAAGATGGGAAACTCCGAGGTTACCACTACCCCATTAGTGCTTGAGGGGAATTTTGCCCCTTATGCTTTAAGTATAATACCATTCTACTATCGCTTTGTTAGGCTCTCCCCCTATCTAATGGAGTCGGTTTCGACTGCAGTCAAGAATAGAAACGAACATTGTCATTATTCCTTGGCTTCGTACTATACTCCGCTCCGAAAGTACCTACTCTACTATTTTATTCTACGCGAAATCATAGCAGTTGCATATACGCCGTATTGTCATGATGCCAAGCGTCCGTACCATACTTGTGACTCAACTGACTACTGTTCTAGCCGGACGTCAATTCACGTCGTTTATTATCCCTTGGGTTTGTTGAATTCTATATAATGTACTGCTTTGAATCGTAGATTTCTGCATTTCCAAGTGTCTATCCTAGTTCATTAATTCTTGAGAATTTACTTTGTTCTAAAATGTTAGCTACACGCTTCGCCATAACGGCTCGTAACGGCGCTAGCGCTATAAGTCGAGGTCGGATTGCCTCACCATCCAGACATACAGTTAATCCACATCTATCAAAATCATCAGCGCCTATTACCTCCTTCAACTTCTCGACTTCCAGTCCTAGGCTTGAGAAGAAACAATCTACTAAGGACTCTTTCAAGTCACCCGAAGAACTCCCGTCCTTCAGCTTTGAAGGACTCGGCTTGAGCCGAAATACCAAGATTGCAGTCATAGTGATCTTAAGTATATTCGGCACGATTGAGTCTATTTTCTGGATCAAATGGATTTGGAATTGCTTCGGCACAAAGGACGGTGAACCTGAAAGTAAGGAGTGAGCTCAGCGCTGTCCTCTTTTTGACGTTGGATATGGAGTATGCGGTCAATCCGATGTGGCGTGCTTCTAGAATAGACTGAGCGAATCATCCCCCTCCCTAAATAGCCCATTGTATATGTAGTACCGGTCCCTCTGAGAGACAAAATCACCACTCAATTCAAACCAACTCGAAACCACAACACCACTTCACAGACGATGGACTTTGGCCTGGACTTTTCCATGTCGAGACCGCGGTGTTTATTATGATGGAATTGGCGAATAAGGTGTGGTACCAGTCCGACAGTCCTAGCATTATGTTGTGCTATGGCAATCATCCAAGAGAGCCCAACCCGATGGATGTTGGCATTGCTCTCTAGTACGTACCTACACAAGTGAGTCGCGAGGCATTTCCATCTCACTGGATCCATCATGCACCTCAGGAGATTATCACCGCGGGTTTAATCCATAGGGCGTTATCAGATCAGCTATTGCACCACTGTTTGCGCCATCTGGAGCTTTATTAAGACCTTTTAAGCCTTAATGGGCCCATGAAATTAGCTATGGGGAAAGCCTGGGATGTTAGCGCTAAGGTCATGGAGGATAAGAATAGCATCTGTCCGGCCCTTTCTATTCTTTCGATTTTGTATGTTAGTATACCCTATATTGCACCCAGCCTAACAGAGAAGTAAGCCCGATTGAAACCTGAAATAACATTGAAGGTAATCACTATTGCAACAAAAAAACAAGTCATGGGTATCACTCAGAGAGCGATCATTTCCGCTTCCCCAAAGGCCCCAAAGGGTGTTACGTGTGCACCGCCACTTGTTCCTCGAGAGTCGAGACCCTTGAGACCCTTGTCAGTCTGAATTCGGGGTGGACATCAGTCTCGATTGGTCCGGACTAGCATGATCCCTGTCGGCTTTTGCCTCGTTTTCGGATATGCGACGAAAGGTTTTAGCCACATGAGGTCAAGCCACCCAGGTCCCTTAAAACGAAGTATAATTTAAACAAGTCCTCCTCGGGTGCGCGCTGGCGCTGCATGAAGAGAAATATGTATAGGTATTTTTGTTTTTTATTTTCTTAGTTTGTGTCCTGCTTATGCGTCACTCGCTACTTGTCGTTTCATCCTCTCGTTACCTTACTTGATGTTGTGCTGCTATCCGACGTGATACTCGTGTCTGTTGGATGGGAACTTATACCGGTACTTCAAAATGGCTGCTGAAGTTGAAGAGGCTCCCGCTGTCAGTGCCGAGGAAATCAAGCCATACAAGATACATGTGAGCCACTTCCCCGTCTTTATACAGTAGAACGTGTGGCTGACACGTTTCATTCTAACAGGTCTCATCTAAATATCTGGATCTTACAAAACAGAAACTTGAAGTAACCAGGTTACCTCATGAGTTCTCAGAGCCGAAATCGAAAGATTGGTGGGAGCCAAAGTCTCGCGTAGAGCCACTCATTGATTTCTGGTAAGTTCTCCCGTCTGATTATGAGTCGAGTACCTATTTAATCCTATTTAATTAATATACTTATACGCCCTCCCTCTGTTACTCTAATACATCTCACTTACCTATCTAGCACCACCTGGACTAACGCTAAACAGGCTTGAGCAATATCAATGGCGAACACAGGAAAATCTATTAAATACTGAGTTACCTCAATTTCGCACCGGACTTTTGATACCCTCTTCTGAAGCAACCGTTAGAATCCACTTCGTCCACGCTCGTTCATCTCATTCAAATGCGATACCCCTTCTTTTGATACCACCTTTTCCTTTCTCAAATCTCTCTTTTGGGCATCTCATCAAGCTATTCACGGACCCAGAGGATGCTTCGAATAATCAACCTTTCCACCTCGTTATACCATCACTTCCGGGTGTGGGATTTAGCGATGCGCTTCCAAACAATACCCCGGTGATCTCATCCACCGCGGAAATTCTGAACGCATTGATGAGCCGCCTCTCGTACCTGCATTACCTAGTAACGAATGCGGGCTCAGGGGCTGCTTCACCTGCGGAAATCGACTTCAAGCTTATCAACTATCTGGCAACTTATTATTCGAGTTCTTGCCTAGGCGCCCACCTTATATCACCCCCGTTGCCGCAACCGAAGCTTCGTGAGGCGCCAGTTGAGTGGGCAAAGTGGTCCCTTGCAAGTTTACTCCATTCTCCTATCCTAGGATACCATAAAGAGGACTTTTCTGCTCTCGAGCGAAATAGCTATGTCCGTCCGTCGAAGAAGACACCAACGTCTACCCAGTTTGGGATAAACCGACTGGGCCTCCGGGAACCAAACACGCTCGCTTATGCGCTATGTGACTCTCCAACGGGTCTACTAGTTTTCGTCCTGAAGATGCTTCGTCTGCTTGGTCATAAAAAGGAGTTCACGCCAACCGAGACGATTAACCTCACTCAACTTGCTTGGTTACCTGGTCCGGAGTCAGCCATGAGATTCTGGGCACATTGTGTACAGCACCCGGAAGTTGTGGAGAAGAAAACTAGTCCAAAACCGAGAGTCGGGATCACGGTATTCCTAGGCGATGAGCCAGGTACGAATGAGGTTAGAGAAGGGGAAGGGGAAGCAGAAGTAGGGGTGGAAGCAGACAACTCGGCAGAGGATGAAGCAAAGGACTGCTATACATGCCCTAATTGGGCTAATGCGAAGTATAAAGTAATCTACATCAACCGGGCCTCGGGAAAGTCGGGGCTTCTAGCTTGGGAACGACCTGAAATCATTGCCGCGGGTATAAGAGGAGTTGCTAGTTCGATTCTGAGGCGAGATTCCCGACTTCGACAGTCACCGGCACCGGCACCGGCAACAGCGCATTTGGAGCAAGTTGTGGTCCATAGCGATACGGCTGGTGACCAGCCAGCATCCCCGCCGGCAAACCCGGCTCCGACACTACTGGCGCCGCCAAGTGCAGAAGAGCGTGGTCAACCTCACCGACAAATCAGCGATGAGACTGCAGTCGGGAGCAGCCCGAGTGAGATTGTTACCGGGAAAACGCCATCGCCGGGACCAAAAGCGCCTAGTTCGGCGCATCTCGCACCACCTGCTGATAAAGGAAAACATCCACGCCGAGAGGCGAGTGATGATACGACTGTAGAACAACCAAGTAACTAGAGGGAATAAACATACTGGGGCATGATTTAATGTTTTAGATATGAGTTGCATTTTTCGGCCGCATAACTTCGATGTTGGATAGGATACCTAAGGGGACTTCGTGGCTGTACATAACGCTCTGCTCCGGATTTTTTACGTTAATGATACCTCGATAATGAAGACGATAGATATTACAAGAGTATGTCGTTCAATGAAGCTTCAATGGGTGTTCCCAGTGCCATGGCATTATTGAGTCAACTCCCACCTGGACGAAGTGTCAGTCATAGATGTTAGACTTCATGGTGTGAACACGAATAAGGGGCCGGCGCGCGGCATTTAAAACCCAGTATTACATAGGGTTGACTTTAGCAAGCTTCTGTTAAATTTATCAGTATACGATATCTGTATAGGTAGTGATATCCATTAACCCCATCGGAGTATTTCGGCTAGCATCTTCGTGGAGACAACCCAGTAGTTTTCTGCGTCAGACTAACTTCCGAAGCTAGATATTCATATCGTAGCAAGATTGAAAGGAATATAATCTCAGATAGCACTCTTTGCCATCATAGGGAATATAGATATCGCTATCATCTAAGGGGACTTGGTCTCACGAAAGGCAAGTCAGGTTACCTATAGGGTACGGTAGTTTTGTAATACACCACTCGGTAGCTACTGGCAGACGAATAATGAAGCTGCAAACGTCTATAGCTGAGTGGTGAATCCCGCATTCTTGTCGTGAGCCATGAAATAGATGTGAAGGACTTGTACTCGTAGGTGAAGATTAAAAAGACATCGAGTTGTAATGCGAGGAATAGATTCAATCATTAGCGCGCCTGGGTGGCAGCTGGATTTGATCTTAGAGATTATCCTAAAATCTCAATATGCTTTTACCAAAATATAATCACTTAAATATGTTTTCCTTAATCGCTTATTAAATTTATAATAATATTAAAGAGCTAAAATTTAATTAAATTTTAAAATTATTTTAAAATATAAGCATATATATAAAAGATTATTTATATATTATATATAATATATTTATATAATATTTTTTTTTATTTTAAAAATATTAATATTATAATTTAAATTAAAAACTTTAAAAAATTATAATTTATTAATTTATTAATTTATTAATTTATTAATTACGTTATAAAAGTTACGAAATTATAAAATTATTAAATTTATTATTATTATTTTAATAAATAAAAATTATATAAAAAAATATAAATATAATAAATATAATAAATATATATATTAAATAATTTAAATAAATAATTAAAAAATTATATT